>WNWU01000056.1:38564-56595 GCA_012654045.1 Ptyas mucosa | reverse complement strand
TCTAGTCTAGTCTAGTCTAGTCTAGTCTAGTCTAGTCTAGTCTAGTCTAGTCTAATATCTTCTTTTTTATATACCATTTCAGGTAGCCCTTGACTTACAACAATTCATTTAGTGACCATCCCAAGTTGCAATGGCACCAGAAAAAGTGACTTATGAACGTTTTTCACCCTTATGACAGTTGCAGCATCCCCGTGGTCATGTGATCAAAATTCAGATGCTTAGCAATTGACTCAAATTTATGACGGTTACAGTATCCCAGGGACATGTGATCATCTTTGGTTAGAAAAGATGATAGGGAAACATGTAGATTTTAAACCTGAACTGTTTCTATTAGGCATATTACCAGAAAAACTTGATAAGCAAATTATATATTTAATAATGCGTGTCTTAACAGCAGCAAAGATTATATTCGCACAATATTGGAAAAATGAAGAAACACCGTGAGATGAAGAGATAATTAGGAAGATACTAGATTGTGCAGAAATGGATAGACTTGCATTGAAAATTAAACAGAAAAAATATACAGAATATTATCAAGAAGGAATTTTAAATGTTTTAATTGGTTTGTGATTTTTAAATTTTTGGGGGCCAAATTTATATATATTTTAATTGTTTTTAATATTTGTATTTCATGTTCTTAATTCTGGCTGTACACCACCCTGAGTCCTCAGGGAGTCTTCAGGGAGAAAGGCGGTATATAAATTGGAAATTAAATTAAATTAAATTAATCAAACATGGAATTTATTTTACCAGTGATTGGAAAAAAGAGGTGGAGATTAAGAATGTAATCGGTATTGTTAAGCAAATTAAATACCCAAACAACATGATATTTATTAAGCACTAACAAATGTAAACAATAGAAAATTAATAAAATTTATTTTTTTAAAAAAATCAGATGCTTGGCAATTGACTCAAATTTATGATGGTCGCAGTGTCCTGGGGTCATGTGATCAGCTTTTGTGACTTTCTGACAGGCAAAGTCCGAGGTAGGTAAAATGAGGACCCGGATTGTGGGGGCAATAAGCTGACTTTGTATAAAAAAGAACACCGCTTAGGAGGGGCCAAAAGCCGTACTAAGCAGGTATATACAAAAGTATGAAGGCTATTGCTTAACGCATTGTAAGCCGCCCTGAGTCTCCAGAGAAGGGCGGCATATAAATCGAACCAAGATTCACTTAACAACTGTGTTACTAATGTAAAACATCAGTGATTCACTTAACAACTGTGATAAGAAAGGTCGTAAAATGGGGCAAGACTCCCTTAACTGTTTCGCTTAGCAACAGAAATTTTGGGCTCAATTGTGGTTGTAAGTTAAGGACTACCTGTATAATTAAGGCAGATTCCTGGTGGTTTACAACCATGTAAATCATTAAAACATTCACAGTAAATAATAGATGAGTAAAGATCAATTTAAATATAGCCATCTTTGATTCATTCATTATGTCCAACTTAAGTACATAACTTTGTTCTATGTTACCAAATCACAGAAATTGACCTAAAACAAAGGCCTTTCATATTTTGATCTTAGCAGCCATTCCAAAAGTCACAAATACTCAAAATATATTCTCTGGATGAGGCCAATATCTCATGGTATGCAACTCCATATTAATATGTTGTTCTTCCATGTTTGCCATCTTCACGGAAAATTCTCAGAATCCTGACCAGGTATCAGCTTCTTTCAAATGTTTTAATATTTTTATTTATTTATTTATTTTTATATTTTAAAAAAAATATGCTGCCAGTCTCCCCTACAAGGCAACTGCAAGGAAGAATTTGTAAAGTTCTTCCTGGTGAACAGTCATTCAATGATGTCAAGTCCACAGAATTAATTCATTCAGATTCTCAATTGATCTTCCTCTTATTTGACAGCTCGCTCTGAAACGACCAGTGATGCATTCACAATAACAGGCAAATAAATGGACTTTGGAGGAGAGGGAGAAGAACTAAATGAGCAAATTCTCTCATCTATTTACGAAGGAGTGAATAGTCACAAACACTTGGATACTTTATGAACCTCTAACATTCAAATAAAGTCTTTTACATTAGATACTCATCAAAATGGCCTTTTATTGCTAATATTACTTTATCTTCAGATTCCAAGATTTAATTACGCATTGTATTTAAAAAAAATTCCTTTTATCTGTTCTGATTCTTCCAGTATTCAGTTTTATTGAGTAACGTCTGGTTTAATATTTTGAGAAAGGGAAAATAGTTTCTCCTTGTCCACTTTATACCCACTATGCATAACTTTCCATTGGCAAACTTAGTTAAAAGCATAAGCAGGTCATCAGACAATTCCGGCTATCAGTTAAAATGCTCATTATTATTGCTATGTAAGAGGTCTCATCCTCAACCAACATAAAATTCACAGGAACATTCCTTTTGGCTTTGAAATGGAAATAATTTAAACACTAAATTAGTTCATTTGCATATTTCCTTGTAATTCTGCATACGAGATACAGCATGTTAGCAAGTTCCTAAAGAGGAGCAATTTATTTTAAAAAATAAATAAAGATCACATTAGATTGAGCTGCACTTTGATTTTTCTAATCAATATTGATTAGCCAGGGGACATGGCGAAGCAAGTATTAATTATAAACAGCAAAGATTCTAAAGATGAAGAGCCGCTATTAACAAGTTAGAATATTAGCACTTACCCAAGAGACATCTCATGGGTACCCAACACATGTAAATGGTTCTCAGACAGACCAGATGGGAGTATTGGAGCAAATTGGAAATCATATTTAGCATTACAAAGACCTTAGAATCACTTGCATTTGAATTCCAGGAAACATTTCCAAGGCAGGCAGTTTCTAAATCACCATAATCTGCCAGTATTTCATAGGTTCCACACATAAAATGAGTTTAGGAAAGAAGAATGAAAAGAATTAAAGGATCAGTCAAATATGAAGGGGGTAAACCTGGCAATTGGGGTTATTCGGGAATTTTCTTCTTCCAAGAGAAGTTGTCAGTTATTAAATTGTGATATTCTTCTGTTGGAAGAAATATCCTTCTGGGTTCAGTTCCAAGTGGGAAAAAAGACACTGGAAACATGGTGGCTGCTTGGAAAGATGGTTTTAATCAGGGGTGAAATGCTACCGTACTCTCCGGTTTGTGTGAACCGATAGTAAAAAAAGCTTTAAAAAGAAAAAAAATAAGTTCCGATGATCACAGCTGTGCCGTGTGATCGTCGGAACCTTTTTTTTACTTTTTAAAAGCATTTTTTTACTACCGGTTAGAGTGAATAGGTAGTAAAAAAATGCTTTAAAAAGTAAAAAAAAAAAGGTTCTGACAATTGTGCAGCACAGCTGTGTTGCAGATTGACAATCAGCTGTGCTGCATGATTGTCAGAACCTTTTTTTTTTATTTTTTTAAAGTATTTTTTAATTACCAGTTCGGGCGAATAAGTAGTAAAATTGCTTAAAAGTAAAAAAAAAAAAAGTTGGCCACATCCACCCAGTCACATGACACCCCCCCCACACACACACCAAGCCATGCCCACAGAACTGGTAGCAAAAAATTTTGCATTTCACCACCGGTTTTAATGGTGGACAGGATCACATGCCTTGAAGATCTTGGGTGAAGAGAAAAAAGGGAAGAGATACTGAGGGTGCCTAGTTCTATACCCTCTCTGGGCTTTGAATTTGAGCTTGTATTCTGATTGGTTGTCAGGCTCCCATGGGGCCACACAGGGGCAACTCTGTAGGCTGTCCTGAGTCGCAAGCTTGGTTGACTCTTGCTGGGTGATGATGTAATGAAAGGGACTTTGGGCAATTCCTATTATAGCTCTGCTTGAAGGAGGTAGATCTTTGTTATGTAGAATAGACTGGCCCAGGCCTTAATGGCCTATTGACAAAGGTGGGGGACGCTGAGTTTCTGCCTCCCTTTTAGGGGAAATATTTTGCTCTTTTAATATTTCCTAAAATATCTCATTTTCCTAGGAGATGGGTGGGTGCTAACTTCCTACACTCCTTCATCTAAACACTACGTTGTTCCTTTGGAAAAATATGGCTGGAAGCTGACTTGTAGAATAAATGTGAGATTGGGGAAAATCAGAGGAGAATAAATGGATGAATACAGCACAGAATTGCTTGTGAGAAAGAAGCATACGAGTGAGCAGCTACCATCTCCCTCATAAATGAAATCAATTGGATTGAGGATCTTCCTTCCTCCTCACTGAGGCTACTGGTTCCCTCTCTGTGCAGAAGAGAAGTAGAAACACAGGATATGGAAGTAGTAGAATAGCCTAGACTTTCTAGACCAGCGATCCCCAAATTTTTTGGTACCAGGAACCAGTGTGGTAGAAGACAATTTTTCCATGGATCGGGTGGGTGGGAGAAGCACGCAAAACATAGATCCCTCACACCCACAGTTTACAGTAGGATTCATGCGATTCCTATGAGAATCTAATGCCAGATGATCTGAGGTGGAGCTGAGGTGTTGATGCTATCACTGGAGACCAGCTGCAAATACAACTGGAGCTTTGTTTGTTCACCTGCTGCTCACCTCCAGACTGGTACCGGTTCATGGCTTGGGGACAGGGGTGGGATTCAAAAATTTTAGCAACCGGTTCTCTGCCCAGTTGCTGGTTGGGCATGGCCATGGTGGGCGTGACCTCCTGCACCATGGTGTGTGTGTGGGGCGTTTTTGCCCTTCCCAGGCTCCGGAGGCTTTCCTCAAGCCTCTGGGAGGGCAGAAACGGCCTCCCCTGGGCTCCGGAGGCCCTCCGGAGGCTGGAAATAGGCCCATTTCCAGACTTCTGGAACTCCTGGGAGGCCCATTTTCAGTGGTGAAATTCAAATTTTTTTACTACCGGTTCTGTGGGCGTGGCTTGGGTGTGGTGTAGTGTGGCTTGGTGGGTGTGGGTTGGTGGGCATGGCAGGGGAAGGATAGTGAAAAATCTCCATTCCCACCCCACTCCAGGGGAAGGATACTGGAAAATCTTAATTCCCACCCCACTCTGGAGCCAGCCAGAGGTGGTATTTGCCGGTTCTCTGAACTACTCAAAATTTCCACTACCAGTTCTCCAGACCTGTCAGAACCTGCTGAATTTCACCCCTGCCTGTTTTTCCCCCTCCCCAGGCTCCGGAGGCTTTCCTTGAGCCTCCAGGAGGGCGAAAATGGCCTCCCCTGGGCTCCGGAGGCCCTCCGGAACTTCCTGGAGGCCCATTTATTGCCCTCCCATAGCCTCCACGTGGGCCCTGCACTTACCTGGCATCCAAAATAGGCCACGTGAAAACTCCTGGGAGGGGTGGGGTAGGGCCAGCCAGTCCTTGCAACTACTGGTTCGGTGAACCGGATGTGAAATTAGCATCCTGTTCACCTGAACTGGTCCGAACAGGCTGAATCCCACCCCTGCTTGGGGATCCCTGATCTAAACAACCCACTTCTACCACAAATCATTATAGGAAGGCTGAAGTTTACTTTTCTTTTCCTTCCTGTTTTCTTTCTGTGCTGCATCAGTGTAGATTGTAAACTTGACAGCAAGACCTATCTATCCTTACTAGACTGAAATACTGACATGGATATGTGCTTAGTTACTGCCATAAGGTTATGTTGGCATCTGTAGGATGAATTAGTTTGGTCTAGTGGTTAAGGTACCAAGCTAGAAACCAGGAGTGTGTGAGTTCTAGTCCCACTTCAGGCATGAAAGCTGCTGGGTGACTTTGGGCCAGTCCTTCCCTCTCAACCCAACCTACCTCAGGGTTGATATGGAGACAAATAGGAGGAGGAAGGAGTATTAGTTATACTCCTTATTTATAAAACTTGACTTATTTATAAAAAATAATAAAGCTGGGATATATATAAATAAATATATATATATATATTTGTGCTATACCTATTTATAAGAGGAGGTAGATCATCCAATCTATTCAAAACATATGTATATAACAATATGAAAGTATAGGAAGAAATGTTATTATTTCAAGAGATCCAACAGCACATTTTTATGAGACTTCTTGTGAGAATAATACATTCTGTTCCTAGCCCCAACAATGGAAGGCAGTTGAGTGAGCAAAAAAAAAAATGGACTGGTGATCATACTCCAGTACTGTCTTCATTTTTGTATCCTTTGTGCTTTAAACACCCACCTAACAAATTCCAGGAATAATGCCCTATTTTTCTGACTCTTGTTCCTTTAATTTAGTGACACCATTCAAAATAAGTTAGCTAGGTGCTCCCCCTGAGCTGGAGTCTGGATAAATTGTTTTTTCTTTTGTATTAATTCATAACTCTTCCAGGTACATTCTACTTGATTCATCCTTCAGAACCAACTTCAAAATCCCGACCATCTTCAGGACAGCTTCAGAAATAACACATTTCCATTCAAATACCCTTGCATTATCCTACATTATCCATTATCTGTTAATGGATCTGCATACCTACATTATCCATTATCTGTTAAAATGAAAAATAATTAAACACGTGTCTCTTTCAAAATTCATGGTCTAATTCATGTGGCCTGATGAATACTAGTGGTATAATGTCAAATGGGGCAACATATAATAAATATGGTGATGGGCATCAATTATTCTTTATATGACCTGCATATTTGGGACTCCTCTACCCAGGGGTGGTATTCACTTACTTTCCCTTCCGGTTCGCAAATGTCAGCGCGTGCCTGTCCACACATGCATCTGACCTTCTGTGCATGTGCTTTGCTGGCATGTGCACTTTTTGTGCATGCACCTGGCCTCAAAAACATGCCTAAATAGGATGGCATAGAGCCAGGGTGGGTGGGTGGCCACCCACAATTTTCGCTACTGGTTCAGGCAAACTGGTCCAAACCAGCTGAATACCACCTCTGCCTCTATCCAATACTTCTAAGAAAGTTTATGCTACAAGGTAGCTGCTTGTCTTAAATGAGAATGTAATGATTACATATTAAGGTGAACAGTCTTTATACATGGCTGAATTATGCCCAAACAAAAAGCTTATAGAAACTAAACCATGCACAAAATAAGATGCACTAGAAAACCAGCAAAGTCTTCAAAATCAAGGGAGAAATATACTCTTTAATTGGACAAGACAATATATTATCTTCCCCAAGAAGCAGATTTTCTGCTTTGGCGAAAGGAGACAAGTAAACTACTGTGTAATAACATCTAAACAAATATTTAGAATATATAAATTCCACTTAGGTTCTAGAACCCGATGAAGCCCATAACTTGCAAATAAAATTAAGGTGATTTTGCTGGTTTTATTTGAAATTCAGAGTGGTTATTCAAGTGGTTACTTAGATCATTTCCCAAATAAGCTCATTCTTTATGTGTTTAATGCTAAGCCTGCATTATTTTAAAGGAAAACTTCTCATTAAAACAATCCTCACATGATCCAGAAACAGATAATCCTTCGGAGGATTAATATCTTCAAGCCATTTCCCGCAAGAGCTTGTCCTGACTAGACAACTTACTAAAGAATTCTAGGGAAGGGAAGAAAACCCTTTTTGAGATCTCCCCTCCTCCGAACAAATCCAGGGGCTAAGGCTGATAGGAAGAACAGTTGTTGCTATGATGGAAGCTTTCCATGATGCACACGTGAAGCAAATCTACCCACAGTCTTAATATTAGTGGAGAGTGACTTGTCACCTTCTAAAAGAGACCGAGAGTTCTGGAACATTATTAAAGATGGCCTTCTATAGAGAGAGAAGGAGAGGGAGAAAGGGGAAGGAAGAAGGAATGTAAGCCTTACAGACTGTTTATGGCACCCACCCAATTTTGCTTGAGGAAGTTGAGTTTGACTTAGGATCACCCAAATGCAGTATCAAAGAAAGACTGAGTCAAAGCTTCTACTGAAAAGAATATAGGATGTAATTGCGTATGTGAAATTCTGTGATATAGCGAATTGCCACAATAAGATTAACGTTGTTTTACAACTTCCACAGAGAATATTGTGGGCCGATGCATCATGAGCAGTGAGGGCACAGTGATTAGAATGCACTATTGCAGGATAACTCTGCCCACTGCCAGGAGCTCAATCCTGGCCAGCTCAAGGTTGACACAGCCTTCCATCCTTCTGAGCTCAGTAAAATGGAGGAACCAGATGATTGGGGGCAATAGGTTGACTCTGTAAAGCAGTGGTCACCAACTGGTGGTCCGTGGACCACTGGTGGTCCGTGAGAAAATTTTGGTGGTCTGCAGAAAAATTATTTGCATTTTTTATATTGCACTAAATCAGGGGTCCTCAAACTATGGCCCCTGGGCTGGGTACATGCAATGAACCTTTGTGGTGCTGCAGAGAGTCTCCCCCTTTGGGGTCTTTTTGTGTGGATCAGAGGGGGCCAGAAATTCTGACTCGGGATCTGCCTCAGACTCCTGGTGCAGGGCTTTAGGCGAAGGCTGGAGTGAAGTGCCACTAGTGGCAAAGAGCCAGAGGGCTTTGTTCCAGTGGGACTGCACCATGGCCTGGAACTGGCTGACCATCTCAGCCTGCTGAGCCTCCAGGTGCCGGTACCTGGCTTGCACTTCCACAGGTCTTCCCTCTGCTTGGAAAGCCTATCCTCGTAGTCCTCAGTGAGGTGCTTCTGCTGAGCCTCCTTCTTGGCCAGGTCCAGTTTGAACTGAGCCAGCTGTTTTGCCAACTCTTTCTCCTGGTGGCTGCTTAGCTCTAACAATTGCTTCCTGTTGGTGCCCTAAGGAGCCCAGGTGGGCAGATGAGGAGTGGCTGGGAGGGGAGGGATGAGTAGAAGCCGATGAGGCACCCCTCAACACGAGTGACATTGAGTTGCCCATGCCCACTCAGTCTCATGACTACCTAGCCACGCCCACCTAGCCGGTCATTAGGCAGATCATATTAGTGGTCCATGGGATTTAAAATTATAAATTTAGTGGTCCTGAGGTCCGAAAGGTTGGTGACCCCTGCTGTAAACCACTTAAAGAGGGCTGTAAAGCACTGTGAAGTGGTATGTAAGTCTAAATGCTATTGTTAAGTGCTATTGAAATTACCCAACCCAAGTCTGCCTTGACTTCATTATATTATGCCATCCTGTGGCCATGGGTGGTGTGGCTCAGAGCCAGAGGGTGTTTCAAGCAGATATGTTTGCTATGATGAAATGGTCAGTTGACATTGTCACAGATGTTGGCACAAATTTTATGGTAGGAGTTGTAACAAAACTGTGGCTATGTTGTATTGTAATATTGTTATATTGTAATAATGTAATATGATTATATTGTAACAAAACCTGGTTATGTTCCCCAACCTGGGGTGCTGAATATGTCAAGGGCCCCATTTCCTGGGTTTATTGTTAACTGGTTAAGTATCTCAGCTACTGTGTATATTTACTGTTTTAAAATGTTTTAGTGCTTTAGTTGTAATCTATTTTTTGAATTGTAAGCCACCCAGAGTCATTGATTTAGGTGGACAGCTATAAACATAGAATAAATAAGTAAACAAATACATACATACATACATACATACATACATACATACATACATTGACGTTGGTGCCAACTGTCTGTCCTGTACTATCATTAGATAAATAGTTCAGGGGAAAAGTATAATGATTATAACTATAAATGGGAATCAAACAGAAAATTCAAAAACGTTGTAACTGCATTGGAAAATACCTTTATTGATATAATGTTCATAATGCACTGTCAGCAAAAATGTAAAATATATATAGCATGGCACAATTAGATTCTCAACAGAAAAAAACAGAAAATTGACGGCATAGTATTCCCCATCAGATCAAACCACATAATATAATGAAGTGATTGAATTAACAACCTCTAATTATTTGGTGGTGTTAATAGAATTCATTTCATATGGCAGACTTTTTCTTTCTTTTTTAATAAGACATTAAGGTACATAAAGTTTAGTTCCAGGTTATATATCCAGCTGGAAAAATAATCATATAGCTCAGATAAGCTATATCAATCAATTTGATTTGGGGGGGAAGGGGGAATATAATTTCTCTCATTACCATTGAAATTGTCAAATTCTCTACTTTGAAATTTGCCCAGAGGACAAAAAGAGAGGCAAGTAGAAGTAAAATAATAGTGGGAATGCACCAAGAAGCATGTTGAAATATTGAGATGAACTCCAGTACTTGACATGATCTGGAGAGGGGCTGGGAAGCATGGGAGGATGGGCTATTGCTATTGATTTTTTTAAAATGATGCCACATCCTCTTTCACACATGTCTGGAGCAGACAGTTCTGCCTTTGTGCGTAGAGTGCTACTTAACATTTTTAAAAACCATGCAGGTTCAGGCACTTAGTATATAGTATCTGAAAGATGCTAGCTTGGAGAAAACTAGTTTATAGTAATGGTTACGTAGAGTACTAAACTGGCCAGATACGTTGCTAAGGAATAAATGTGAAGCTAGCAAACTTTTTCCTCATAAAATAAAAATTCCAGATTATTAAGATCTGACCCTGGAATTAGATACTGCTGTAGTTGTTTTGGATGTCTGATCTGAAAATGCCCACATCTTTTGAAGGAATCATGCTTTGTTTCTTAAACCCAAAATAAAAAAGGCTTCTTGCCACTTCTAGCCTGAATTGAAGAGCTGCTGTCACCCATAGGTCAGGGCACATTCAGAGGCTTACTAGCTACAGTGTTCATGGGTATGTGGCTGTCTCCTCTCACAAGTGGTTGAGAGAGATTCTGAGGACTCTGCATATTACCCTTATCGAATTTTACAAGAGAGGTGGGTGGTTCCCGAAGCTCACTTGGTTCCATATTAATGTCCGCAGTTGGTTCTACAAACATGCCACTTGTCCCAGTGTCTGGCTGTCTGAAGCCAGAGGGAGTTGGGTACAATTCGCTTGGAATCTCACTCAGTCCATCAGTGGCTGTGGGGAAGACCTTCTGGATGCCTGCTGCTGTGCCTTCAGGATTGGCCTGGCCCACTGGAAGAAATCCATCTTGACCTTCAGGAGGGGGTTCAGCTTGGCCTGAAGGGAACATAGCTCCTTGCATGCCAGGAAGGAGAAGCCCAGTGAAAAACTGTGAAGGTGACTGCCAAGGCAAAAAGAAAACAAGAGAATATGCATCAGAAAGTTAAAAGATCTCATGGAGCGCTTTGGACATTATAGAGAAAGATGGAAGAGAAAAGAATGAAAAGAGAATGTAGAATAGGATTTCTTGTTTTCAACTTCGCCATAAAAAAATGCAAGGAATTCAGCATTTCCCTCTTCCCCTGGTGAGATCTAAAAAGCCAAATTCTGGAAAACAGCATTCTGGATTCCATAGCCTATCCATATTTTTAAACCCAAAGGTATCCTGAATGTTAGCCCTACTTATTAGAGATCAACAATCTTAGATAAAGCAAGACCCTGAAATATATGGAACAATTCTTTTTCATGTATAGTATTTTTAAATGAGCAGCCAAAGTTGTAACAATCGTTTCTAGATTTACATTCATATATCTAAATTAGCTTCTGTAAAATTGTAGACAGATCTATACCATCCTTTGTCTTCCTCTTTTGTCCCTTCAAACTGTAGTATAAACTCTAAAGCGGACAAGGAAGGAAGGAAGGAAGGAAGGAAGGAAGGAAGGAGGGAGGGAGGGAGGGAGGGAGGGAGGAAGGAAGGAAGGAAGAAAGAAAAAAAGGAAGGAAGGAAGGAAGGAGGGAGGGAGGAAGAAAGAAAGAAAAAAGAAAGGAGGGAGGGAAGGAGGGAGGGAGGAAGGAAGGAAGGAAGGCCTAATTTTTTATAAGAACCCAAATGAAATATCCTATCCTCACCAACGTGAATTGGTGAGGCCCTTGGTCCCCTAATGGCATTTTGTCTGACCCTGTGAAGAAGGCTTAGAAGCTGTAAATCTATTACACAGTCTGGATGGTTTGGAATTGGGCTTATGATGATTCTGAATGATCCCATGAAAATAGAAATATGTTAGTAAATTATTTACCATTTCCTCAGAGCTGAGCACTGCACCCTAGAACACCAATCAGAAAATGTGGGTTTGAGGGAGCAGAATGGAATAAATAAACATTAAAGGCATGGAAAAAATGATTTTTAAAAAGTTTACAAAAATGGTGGTGGTGGTGGTGGTGATGATGATGATGGTGATGATGCACAATCTTATTACGATAGATACAGGGGAGTCCATAGGTGTTCCAAAATCTACAGGATTATGGGCATGGAATAGTGATCAAAGCTCTACGCCTTTAATAATGAAGCCAAGCCCACCATCCTGCAGATCTTTTCACACACACACACACACCCCTTCAATAAAACCTTTGTGATAGGCTAGGTCTGGGTCAGACACTACGAGAAATGCACAACTTTATTATTATATGGAATATTAACAGGATATTGAAAGCCCAACAGTTCGTTTCTCTCCACTTTTATGCTAAACATAATCAAGACAGGGAAATCTTGATTTATTTCCTCATCACTTGCTATCCATTCCACAAGCTCATATTTTGAAAGGGCTTTTCCTTCTCTGTACTTTTCCACATCCCCTTCTCATGTATGTTGTCTCGGGGAGAGCAATCTGGGGTTACACACAACCCTCCCACAACCACATCCTACAGAATATCCCAGTGTGATTAGGCTAAGATTTTTGGCCCTTTTGTTGGATTTTGCCTTATTCTGATTTTTTTCTAAGAAAGCAATAGCAATAACACCTATATATTGCTTCACGGTGCTTTACAATCTTCTCTAAACGGTTTGCAGATTCAGCCTATAGCCCGCAATAATCTGGGACTTCATTTTACCAACCTCAGAAGGATGGAAGGCTGAGTCAACCTTGACCCGGTGAGCATTGTACCCTTGGCAGCCAGCAGAATTAGCCTGCAATACTGCTGTCTAACCACTGCACCAAGGGCTCTTAAGCAAAAGTTGTGCCTCAAAAGCAAAACTTCTAAACCACTTTTTCCATTAAACCCCTTAAGCCCCTACCTCCCACAAAAGGGGCGATTATTTGTATAATTGAAGGACCCTCTGGAAGTGCTCTGTGGCCCTTAAGAGTCCAAATACGTTTCCTAAAAGAACCTAAATCTTCATATTTTTATAAAAAGTAAGAATGATTTTTGATAGTGCTAAATAGTTGTCACCACCGTGATTTCATGAGATTAGTCCAAAGACAAACATGTTAGTTCAATACTGGTTTGAAGTGGATTAGTAAATGACAGATAAATCCATTTCCAGTGAAATCAAGATCTGAAATGGACTTCCACTTGAGTCAAGCCTGTTAGCAACACCCCAGTTCCTTATTTTTTAACAGAGTCCTAACCCTCCTGGAAGAAGATATTACCCTGCCAGATATGATGCTAAAGAAAAAAAGCCCATTGCATTGTCTTCCCAAGTACGTTTCACACATTGTAGGAATGTGGGAGAAAGTTGTTTTGTACTAAGCCATGCCACTGTTCCATTTCATTTAGTCCCATTAAGATAAAAAAAACTGGTTGATCCAGATGTTCCAGAGAGGTCACTTTCCTAGACCCACTTCCAGATGCTAGGAATTGAGACCTTGGGCATGCCAAAGCACATGATGGCAAGAATGCTGGATAGCCAGTGATCAGGATTACAATTGGACCGTTTTTCCTCCATTGGAAAAGGGTTGAATGAAATTATCTTGAAGGGAAACAGATTTCACAATTTATTCCTACCCACTTCAGGCTATGGACATTCCCAATAAATGATTGAATAAGCACTGCTGTTCCAGCAAAAACAAGCCAGACATCCACTTCAAAAAAAGCAAAACTATTCATTATGCAAAAAAAAAAGGGGGGGGGGAAGAGCCTGAAAATCTCAAACAGACTTTCTGTCTCACTTCTTACCTGTGGTCCCATCTGTGTAACTATAATTGGCAGCATCTGCAAGACAAGTAGTAATAATTGCATGTATGTTGTGCCTTTAGTTAAGTACAGGTAAGACTGAAGGAGGAATTGGCTTTTTGGGTAGTTTGTCTTTTAGCTATTCAGCTATTCAGTACTTGTAAAACATGCTTCTATTCTGACCTTGCAATCCTTTGGCTCATTAGACAACCTTTCTTTAGATTTACTTTAGGTTACACTTTCCACAAACATATTTAAGTTGACAAAATCAATGTAGCCAGTATGACGATTCTGCTTGGACTTTCTTCCCATAATGCTAGTGTAATCCTCATTCTCTTGCACCTCAATTTTGTGTGAAGCAGCTGGTACTATTCTTCACTGGTTATACCAGGATGCAGCCTTCTCCAATCAGATGCCCTCCAATTTGTTTGACTCCAATTCCTACCAGCTCCAGCCATCACTGGGGGGAAATGAGATGGTTCGCTTCTCATCCAAGAAGCTTCTTCAGCTCTGAAGAAGCTTCTTGGTTGAGAAGCGGAATGTCTTCAGAGAAAAAACAGAAAGTCCAGTTGCTTCTTCAAAAACCACCTTTGGGACATGCAGAGTAATAGTGTGTGAATATACATCACATATAGCAATGATGGCTAACCTTTTTGCCATCACGTGCCAAAACAGGGGGAACATGGGGGGATCACGCATGCACATGCCCACACCAATAATTCTATGCGCCCTACCCCCTGCGCATGCATTCGTGACCCCCGCGCTCCCCCCACTTTTGGCACGCGATGGCACTGTGGGGCCAGCAGGCCTGTTTTTTGCTCTCCCCAGTTGGGAAATGGGCCGTTTCCAGCCTCCTGAGAGCTGCCAGGGGGGTGGGGAAGGCCATTTTCATCCTCCCCAGACTCCTAGAAAGGCTCTGGAGCCTGGGGAGAATGAAAAACGGTCTATCCCCACCCCCCGGAGGCCCTCCAGAGGCTGGAAACATCATGTTTCCTGACTTCCGATGGACCCAGAAGGACCGAAAATCAGCTGGCCGGCAGGCACATGCATGCCAGAGCTGAGCTCATGTGCTCACTGATATGGCTCCAAGTGCCACAGGTGGCACGCTTGCCATAGGTTCACCATCACGGACATATAGGCACAGATGATCACAGAAGCTGATTTAAGAGAATTAAGAATTCTCTTAAGAGCCTGGTGGCATGGCAGACTAAGCACTGTAATTAACATTCAGCTGCCTGCAATTACTGCAAGTTCAAATCTCACCAGGCTCAAGGTTGACTCAGCCTTCCATCCTTTCTAAGGTAGGTAAAATGAGGACCCAGACTGTGGGGGCAATAAGCTGACTTTGTATGAATATACAAAAGTATGAAGGCTATTGCTTAACGCCCTGTAAGCCGCCCTGAGTCTCCGGAGAAGGGCGGCATATAAATCAAATTAAGAAAAACAAAGAATGTTTACTATCCAATGTCTAAGTCTGGAAGGTAAATATATTTGCTTCCTATGATTGTTGACTTAGTTTCTAAAATGGAGAAAGATGAATAGTGGAAACTGATGAGGATATTAGCCAGCCTAGATTCTTATAGGAGTTATAAAATACTTACTGCTTGCCCTGGCGGTAGCTGCTGTGGTACAGTCATTCCCCCACCAACTAGAGGCAATGTTTGTATTGTGGATAATATTCCTAGGAGAGTAGAAAGCTGCATGGGAAGTGGATTAGAACATGATTAGAAAGAAATACAGAAAGAAAGATAGCAGCTTCCTTTGCATTGGGTGACGTGATTAAAATCTTTTTTAAAAATTTTTTTGTTTCTTTCTATAGCACAAGAAAAGGACAACAGTTTTACCACCATGATCCTGAGCGAGATATGTAGGCAGTGGTGGGATTCAAGTAATTTAACAACCGGTTCTCTGCCCTAATGATTTCTTCCAACAACCAGTTTGCCAAACTGCTCAGAAAGTTAACAACCGGTTCTCCCAAAGTGGTGCGAACTGGCTGAATCTCACCACTGTGTGTAGGGGTTCCTACTCACGCATGTCACTGATGTTTCAACTGTCAGGCAAAGCGCCAGGATTTTGGCACCAAAGTTAAGGATTACAGCCCGTTGGCTATTCTGCAACATCTGAAGACTTACATATGCTACCAACAAAACAGGGCAAGAATCCTGTGATCTTCCAGGTGTCATTAGATTCACATTCTAACCATCCCTGACTATAAATCCTGGTGGTTGGAGATGGGGGCTCTTGGAGTACAGCTGGGAAAAAAAAGTAAAGGTTCCCCTCGCACATATGTGCTAGTCGTTCCTGACTCTAGGGGGCGGTGCTCATCTCCGTTTCAAAGCCAAAGAGCCAGCGCTGTCCGAAGACATCTCCGTGGTTATGTGGCCTGCATGACTAAATGCCAAAGGCGCACGGAACGCTGTTACCTTCCCACCAAAGGTGGTCCCTATTTTTTTACTTGCATTTTTTACGTGCTTTCGAACTGCTAGGCTGGCAGAAGCTGGGACAAGTAATAGGAGCTCACCCCATTACACGGCACTAGGGATTCAAACTGCTGAACTGCCAACCTTTCGATCAACATGTTCAGCATCTTAACCACTGAGCCACCACATTCCTCATGTACCCTTTTAGTTGGATACTAAATAGAAAACTAGAAAAGCCCCCTCTCTGAATTCATTTGTATTTTCCCAGTTGGCTGGCTCATTGTAAAAAGTCTATTTTTTGCTCTGCCAAGGGAATTATTTTAATCCACCTGGATCTTGTGAACTGATTCCAGTTGTGTATTCTAACATCATGGCTGCTCTTTTAACTACTTTTTCCAACTCCTGTGGAAATCTATCACTTCCAGTGTTCTACTTGTATTTTTATAATCTCCTTCCTTATATCAGAATCCTCCCCATCTATGTTTACAGGATTTATTTATTGATTTTCCCCTTATTATCATTCATTGATTGATTATATGCCATCAAGTCAATGTTGACTCTTAGCAACCACATGAATAGATTTTCTCCTGGAGGATCTGTCCCTAACCTGGTACTTCAGGCCTTTTAGGAGCATCGTAATTGTTATTGTATTAAACTATTAAATTTTAAATTATTAAAATTACTATGAAACCAAACCTTACAGATTCTAAAGCAATAGAACCAGAAGGGCCCTGCATAAAAATTCATCCTGAATGCCACCTGAGATGCAGTTTTACAAATAGGGCATAATCACAAAGGCATCCTTTTGTCTTCTCACCTTCAAAAGTGTCAAAATGGCGTGTGGGGACTCCTGTTTTGACTCTAAGAAGGCAAGAGACTTAATGAGAAGAAACACCACAGTGTTTCTTGCCTCTTTTGGATTTTATTTACTATTTTTATGCTTTTAATATTTTATTGTATGCCACCCAGAGATGGGCTGTTCTTAAATATGATACCATAGATCAGGGCTGTCAAATTCCCAGCCTGTGTGCCGGATGTGTCATGCGCTGGCCACACCCATGCCCGGTTTAGCGAAGGGGGGGAGGAAGTCCGATACATCATGTGATGCCGTAACAATGTGAGTTTGATACCCTTGCCATAGATAGATGATAGGTAGATAAACAGAAAGACAAACAGACAGAATGTTTATAGGCAGCTTGGTCCCAAACCTTTGCAAATAATAATCCTTTCAATTGTCCATGGGAAGCAGTGCAAATATAAAACAGAATCACACATTCCAGAGTGGAAGTCCAATATTACTTGGATTTCCGAAGATGACAGTAAGGAAAATAGTTATCTTATTCAAACATCTCCTCTTTATTGAAAATCCATTACAGGCTGGATGTTGCCTATAAGAAGGATCCTATAAAAAATCTCCGTGGGTTGCACAATACATACTGTCTGAGCTGTCATGAATACTGAAGAGATGCTCCATCATTTTGTAGTAATTGCCATGTTCTGCAGTCACAATTGCTTGCTAAGTACTTCTCAGAGTATCTACTATTAGATATGGCTAAAGACTCTTCTCTGCTCGTGGTGTTCAGTTTTTCTTCAAGAAGTGATCCTATCCTGATTTTCTTGCCAAGCGGGTTTTAGTTCTTTGATTTGCAGAAGCAGTAAGAAAACAGCAGCATCCTGCAATGTTCCAAAATAAATTTCTCTAGTATGCACGAAGCTGGGTGAATTTAGAACCAGCCTTCTCAGACAAGTTTAGAGAATTTTGCTAATATTGAAAAGATAGAAAAACATTCTGATTTAAAAAAAAAAGATACTGAAAGCAGAATGCTCAGGAATCTCCTTTCCTTTCCTTTCCTTTCCTTTCCTTTCCTTTCCTTTCCTTTC
>WNWU01000056.1:16943-38554 GCA_012654045.1 Ptyas mucosa | reverse complement strand
TTCCTTTCCTTTCCTTTCCTTTCCTTTCCTTTCCTTTCCTTTCCTTTTCCCTCCCTTCCCTTCCCCTCCCCTTCTCCCCTTCCCCTCCCCCTTCCCCTTCAGCTCCCTACCTGCTTGTATCACTTGCACAAACTAGATATAAGAAATCTATAACATGGGGAAGTAACATTCTCACAGAGAAATGAAAATGGCTGAACCATTGCCAAGAAAGACTATATGTAGAGCTATCAGATATGGGTTGCAAAAGTTTATATGACCATTAGCAGCACAAATTTATCTTTTGCTGCCAGCCAGTTTGTTGGGATGTTTGCAGCCCAGATCTGCCAGTCATCTGATATACGAAACAAAGCATATACAAAGGTACACTTGCTTAGTGCAGAAAATAACTTACATAATTCATGTCTATCGGGAACATCTGATTCTGTGGTAGGCTGATGACAGGAAAGTTCTGTAACACAAAGAATTTTTTAAAACTGATTCTTGCAAGAGTTTTGATGCAATTCTGTGCATGGCTATTCATTTCAATTGGAATCGCTTTTAGCAACCTGAGCCTGAAGTCATAAAGAAATAATTGCTAGACCTGGCATTAGTGCAACAGTACTTCCTACTTTGCACTTTAATATTCAGGGACAGAGAGCATATCTGCAAAGTAATATCTGGCAAATGAATCACAGATAGTTTTTCACAAAATAATTTTAATCCTTCATCGTAATCAGACTGCAGAAAGTTAGCTGCCTACGAAGATATATAATTATTTGCAGATCTTGTGCTTGAGCTGTTTACCATACACATATACACTTAAGCTTGGAGGACAGCATCTTTTGATAGAACATTATCTATAATATTTGCAGAATAGTAATGGAAATTTTTTAAAAACCCTTTGACTTTAGAAAATTCTCCACTGAATTATAAATACGATCTTCTGGTTTGGTACGACAACCATAGCCTTGTGGTGGTGAATAAAATATCAGGAATTGTCACTTATTGTTATGTTACCATTCTTATATTCAGTGCTCCTCTTTGTATACCAGAAAGGGAGAGAGAATAGATACACTTGATCAGTTTTGTAAACAGTATTTTTAGTCCAATTCATTTTTCTGCTGTCAATTTAACAAAACTGATAGCAGCAAAAAGCAAGAAGAAAGATATCTTTAACTGTTTCCCTCAGCTTCCTTCTCTGATGTAGGCAACAGGGATCTCTCTAGGCATTCAATACTCTAGTTCAGGAGTCTCCCACCTTGGTAACTTTAAGCCTGGTGGACTTCGACTCCCAGAATTCCCCAGCCAGCAAAGCTGACTGGGAAGCTTTGGTGGGAAGAGATGGTGAAAGCAAAGCTGGCTGGGGAATTCTGCAGGTTGAAGTCCGCCAGGCTTAAAGTCGCCAAGGTTGAAGACCCCTGCTCTAGTTGTTCCTGCTAACCTTTTTTCATCCTCTATTTCAAACCAAAATCAATGGCAAATCTACGACACGTGTGTCAAAAGTAACATGCCACCTTTTAGGTGACACGCCTGCAATTCACTAATACCTGGCAACAATTATTCTTGAAAGCATGCCCTATTTTCCCACAATTTTCAGAGGCTGCAGAGCCTGTATAAGAATGAGGGTGTGCTCTCATATAACCTCTGGAGTCTCTGAAAATCATATGAAAACAGCCTGTGGTTTTGTTTTTGTTTGTTTGTTTGTTTGTTTTGCACAGTTTTTGGTGACTGCAGAGGCCGTGGAAGATCATTTTCCAAAGCCCTCAAGGTCAAAGGCCTCATGCAACCCAGAGAAGCTGAGGGTAGGCCAAAAAGGGCTTGTCAACAGAAAAAGAACATAGCCTGAAGTGGTAAGCAGTGCATGGCAGATCCTGGGCAAGTCCGGGTGCACTTCAAGGTTTTGGTTACTACCTTTAGAGCACTCCATGGCTTAGGACTTGGTTATTTATGGGACCGCCTGCTGCTACCAGTAGCCTCCCACTGGCCGGTACGCTGTCATAGAGAGGGACGCCTCCATGTGCCGTCGGCGAAACAATGTCGACTGGGGGCCCCCAGTGGGAGAGCCTTCTCTGTGGGGGCACCTATTATCTGGAATGAGCTCCCCCCGGAGATAGGGAGGATCCCGGATCTACGCACCTTCCGACGTGCTCTCAACACCTTTTTATTCCATCAGGCTGGCCTGGCCTAATTTTTCCCTTTTTTCCTTTTTAAAATGTAAATTTTAATCTGTTCTTAATTATTGGGGTGTTTTAAATCTGTCTTCAGCCAAATTGTTTAATTCGGTTTTATTTTGCTTTTAAATTTTGTATTTATGTGTTTATCTTGTGGCTGTTCACCGCCCTGAGTCCTTCGGGAGTAGGGCGGTATATAAATCAAATAAAACCTAAACAAAACCTAAAACCACAGGGACAATTATGCCTTGGGGAATGGCATGTGAGGTGGTCTTTTTGAGTGGCAATTGTGGTAGGGCTGAAGATAAGAGCTCGGCCTCTACATAAGGTCCAGTCCAGTGGTGGGTTGCCCCCAGTTCAGACTGGTTCATGAGAACTGGAAGTAAAACCAGCGGGAGGACCCGCCCACTGCCCCGGATGTTGTCATCAGCAATCTGCACATGCAGATCCCATTGAGAACCGGTAGTAAAGGTAAATAGAACCCACCCCTGGTCCAGTCTCTACATTCCCACTCATCACGGTGCCCTAGATTGAAGAAATAAAAAAAAGTTTCTCTTTTATTTGGCAGGATCTATGTGACACACCAACAGAATCAAATTAGGCATTCTTGGAATTTTTGTCCTGCCAAACCCCAAAGATTCATCATCAATGATCAATGGAGTTCTGAATTCCTAGATTTCAGCCTACTTCTAACTTAGAAGAGGATTTTAGTTGGCGAGAGCCCAGATAGCAAGCAGATGGATGCTGAGTTTTGGTTTTCTCTTTCAGTGCTATTCAAAAGATAATGAACAAAGTGATGATATATTATTATTTTTTTTTAGCTTACCACATTTGGAGGCTGATTTCCCAGTAGGTTTGGATCTGGAACCAGCTTTGCTGGAGGCAGTACAGCTCTTTGCCGGGACTACAATTTAGAAAGGAATACGGTGAATAGTTTTATTTGTTAAATTTATGCTTTGTCTTCACAACCCAAAGCAACATACATTATACTTCTTTTTCTAGTTTTATCCCCTCATCAATAACCTTGTCAGGAAAGTTGGGTACAGAGATGGTGAAAGTCCCAAAACTACGGATGGAAATTCTATGGCTAAAAGTGGACTAGAACTTTTAACTTCTTGAACTTAATCCAACATCTTAACTACCATACCACGCTTGGTTAGATACTGAAATTTAATTTAAATTAATTGAAAGGCTCAGGGTAAGATTTTGTGATTATTTACATTCCAAAAGAAAATAGTCCTCTCGGAGAACAAAAAGCATACTTCCACTCCAAAGTCCTGATTCTGATCTGTATTTTTAATCTAATTAAAATTTTAATTGTAATTTTAATTAGTATTATACATTATAGCAACTGCCTTTGCTAACACGATTTCAAAGACTACTTTCATTCTTTCCCTCTTAGTCTAAGACCACTAGTATCTTTGTACATAAGACTTTCAATATTTAACAAGGTTTTCAGTTGTAAGAGTCTCCAGTAATAGAGCATTTTACAAAGAATATTACCAAAATGCTACAAATTGTGTCAGTGGTTCAGTTTCAGTGAAGGTAAAGGAAACAGCTCTTTTACTACACAACCCTTTGTCAGCAATAATTATATGAAGAGATTTGTTAGTCAGGCTGAGGATTGATGTAAAATCCAAGGAGGGGGAAAGGAAAGATAATGAGAACCTCAGGTATAATAGCATTATTAAAAAATTATAACAACATTGAAATAGTTCACATGAGAACTAATTGCTGCAACTTGAAGCAAGGATTAAACCCTAAGAATTTTCCTGATTAAATCATAATAATGGACCACTCTCTTATTCATCTCAGAAACCCTCTGGATAATGTAAGCATTTATGGCAAATAAAAAAAAAGTGGGGGGGGGAGGGAGCATATTCCATGAATACTTTCTAAGAAAGTTTGCAGATTGAGACTGGGAAACACTATCCTCCTTGCTCCCAGTGAATTTCTCCCTCCGGCACAATAGAAAATGCTTGGGACTCAGAGGCATCATTTGCAACTGGAGAGTCTTTTGGCTTGTACAACATCTCCATTTGCAAACAGCAGAGATGGGAGAGGTTGAGAGAAGCTCAAAGGTGGTTCTGACAAATGTAAACTACATTGTAGGGAATGAAGAATTGGCCTTCTCAGGGTCCTCTTCCTCCAACTGTTGTTTTGTCATTTTTCCTGAATCTCAGAATATACCTAATTCCTTGTTCCATTTGGAATCAGGCTTTCCTTCTATGGGTGCTTATAAGACCCTTTGCTATCTTAGATTCTAGGCCACGGGTGTCCAACCTTATCAACTTTAAGACTTGTGGACTTCAACTCCCAGAATTCCCCAGCCAGCCATGTGTCAGGGTTCTAAGTAACAACCCAAAGAAGCAAGTTTCTGAGGCCTAGAGTTTCCTCAAAGCACAATTTTATTTGGGATGTCATATTGGCACAGCTGGTGAAAACCTGACTCTGAAGGACCCAGGGTTTTCCCCACCCAAATCAAAACCCAAAGTTCTTACCCCGAGGTCACATGTCCATCACGTGGTCCAATCAGGTCGCAGTCCCAACTCCTGCTGGCTTTGGTCCATGCCCTTCCAACACCTGGTAGAGCATCCTTGGCTCCCACAGGAAAGAATGCTATTTTGGCTACACATCCCCCAGCTATCTCTATCTCCCCCTTCACGTTCCCACACCTCCACCTGGCCTTGCTGTGGCAGCCCTGAAGATGCTCCCAAAATGATTTCAGTCAGGGCTGACACCATGCTGGCTGGGGAATTCTGGAAGTTGAATTCCACAAGTTTTAAAGTTGCCAAGATTGGACATCCAATTCTAGGCTAAATTGATTGCCATTAGATTTGGTGTTTTTTTTTTAAACTACCTAACAAACATATAAGAAGTTTATTTTCTTCAAGCCAGCAATAACATTAATCAGTAGCTACTTGCCAATTTTATCTCATTTTTATTGTTTGTGTTGTTTTTATCCCATTGTTTCCTATTTCGCTTTGTTTTTTAAAAAATGTGTTTACTTATTTTTATTTATTTAGAATGTGTTATTTGGCTTCATATCATAAATAGAATTGTTGTTATTTTATAGCACTATATATCAGAACAATTGCAGCGCAAGACAGTTAAAATGTGATCTTTTTTAAACCAACGTGTTTCCATTAAGAGAAATAAAACGGAAGTACCTGAGCTTGCTGTGGAGTATTACCGACCGCTATGTACCTTTGCAACAGGCGTAATATCTGGCAAATGAATCACAGATAGTTTTTCATACAATGATTTAATATTTCATCATAATCAGACCACTGTAAGTTAGCTGCTTGCTAAGATATATAATTATTTGCAGATTTTCTTGTGCTAGAGCTGTTTACTGTGCACATTTATACTTAACAGCTCCTTTTGATGGAAAATGATCAATTATGTTCTCAGAATAGCAGTGGATTTTTTTTTTGACCTTCTCAGTTTAGAAAATTTTCCAGTGAATTATAAATACAATAGAATACAAACAGCATGATTAAAAAAAAAATTCTTAAAGGACAATAGTTTTGATCAGTACCTTTGATTATACAGAATTTTCAACAGTAATTATAACAAATAAATTAAATATTTTTTTCCAGGAAGTGAAAAAAAAATCCTGAAGTTCTGCATATGCTTATTCTGGCTGCAGTTTTGCTCACCAGCTGCTTACATTCCATGAACAGCTATGGGATTAATGCTGGAAGTCTAAAATTACTCCATTGAACGTATAAAGATTTACTTTTGAGTAAACACGCCAAAGACAGCACCGTACATCCGTCTTTCCCAATATGACATGTCCCACCTGTGTGGGCCTCTAATTCCAAAACCTTCCCAACCAAAATGCTCATTGCAATACTGATTTAATTGCATGCTTGGAAAGTTGCCGTTCACAACATCTGGAGATTGCCACCTTGGAGAAGGCTGATTTACAAGATTGCAGTCACAATTATTTCTTTTTTAACCTTTTTCCCCCTCTCTTGTCCTTCCATGGATAGAACAGAGGATTTCTTAAAAAGGAAAGGGTGGAAATAATGGAAAGTAATGCCATGTCTGGAGACAGCTCTAACATAAGATAAATTGAACCAATGAGAAGTGACATGACTTTATAAGAATTGGTGGCAAATTGGTGGGAGGTAGGAGGGTCTGGTTCATGGGGCACTTACATTCATGTGGTGTAAGTCCCATTGAAATAAGTGTCTTGTTACACTGATACATACTCCCTTCTAATGTACTTCACGATTACCCTGAACTTCTGAATGGATGACACATTTGGGTAATTTGTGAGAAAGTTGATAAACATTCTATGGAAATATTCTGCCTGAGGCACCAAATTGTCCTGGACTAGTTTCGGCCTTTTTGTGGCTACTCAAGATCCATGGTGGCACAGCGGTTAGAATGCAGTACTGCAGGTTACTTCTGTTCATCATCGGCTGCCTGCAATTTGGCAGTTCAAATCTCACCAGGCTCAAGGTTGTCTGAGCCTTCCATCCTTCCAAAGTGGGTAAAATGAGGAGTCAGATTGTTGGGGGCAATATGCTGACTCTAACTGCTTAGAGAGGGCTGTAAAGCACTGTGAAGAAGTATATAAGTCTAAGTGCTATGCTATTGCTACTCTGCCTTCTCCATGGCTGCAATATAGCTGCCTCCATTCCTGATTCATCCGCTTCAGATGGATATTGCAAAGACAAGGGGAAGCAGGGAAACACAAAGGAGCGGTGCAGAAAATCTTTGGCAGAGCTTTACCAATTCATCTTGTAAAATTGGCTCATTCTCTTGGTTCCTTTAGAGAACTGATTGAACTGATTTGAGAGAAAAGGTACCAGGTCTGATGAGGGTCTCCATTACTCTTTTGTTTGGCCAATAACAAAAGATAAGGTGAGCTGAAGTAGGGAAGGTGGCTAAGGAAACTAGCAGCTCAGACAAAGTAGAGGAACCTAGGCCATCATAATAATGTGTCAGCATTTTCAAGATAATTAAACAATTCAGAACATGCGATGGATGAGCATGCAAACACACACACTGCTTTGGCAACACACAGGCCTGCAGCCTTCCCCCACCCCCACCCCCACCCCCACCCCCCACTGTCACCCCCATGTTATTTACTTCTTTGCTGCTGCTTGTAGCCAGAATCCCACCAAGGTGGTTGATCTGAGGAGAAAGAACATAAATTCTAAATGAAGCATAGCAATATGTCTTAATCTTGTGCAATTTAGCCTCCATCTAAGTCATTATTCAAGCTAAGATTTGCTGCAGTAGCCTCTTACAAAGAATCCTTCTAACACTTAACAGTATAGCATGGTCTATATCAGCCAGGAGGAACAATATTATGCCATTCTCACAGATATGTCCAAAGCTAGGGAGCTACAAAAATAAGACTTCCATTAACCACCCACATTGGAATCATCATCAGAGAAGTCAAACCTCACTTGCATTCTTTGAGTGCAAAAAAAATATGATATACATTGTTTACCAGGCACTCCCTTATATCGTACATATAAATACTCTGGGGAGTTATTTGCACACTCCCAGCAATATTAAGGTGGTATAGGTTGCCAGAGAAACATTAACATAACATATGATTCATTTCACAATGAGTATCCACTCCTTTCTTTAAAAGCACGGTGGTAAAACAGAATCATAGAGTCTTAACTATTCACAGCTTTCCTCAACTGTTAAATTACCAACACATCACCAAAACATTTTAATGTAGTACTGAGAAATTCTCCTGGGATTTCCAACACTAAGACAATCCCCAGTTTGAAAGACACCAGAAATTCATGGCCAGAGAAGCTCTTTGCTCCCACTATTTTTCAGATTATTTTCCTAGAATAGTGCTCAGGAAAGGTATTAAGGTGTAAATTGCTGTGAGAAATAAGACAATTTCCTAATCAATGTCCTTTCCCAGGCCATTCTCTATTTTCCTTTCATCCACTTGCTTCAGTTAACATTTGATCAGAGCAACTGCTAAGAACCAACTCTGCTTTTTGTCTCGTTGCCTCGCTTTACATAGCCACAAAGATGGGAGGCATCTTGGAGGCCAACTTAAAGTGATCCTACAAAGCTTTTAACTTTTTTCTTTGAGAAAAGAAAATTGGGAGACACTGATCTAGTCCTACAAATATATAGAATAAAAAAAGTCAAGTCACCTGGTATCTTATATGGACTCACATGTTTGAGGTTTTCTCAGCATATGGGCATTGTCTGCTATTGGTTTCTTTTATCACTAACCATTTTCTCTCCCTCTCTGTGTCTCTCCTTTTCTCTCTTTTCTTTTTACCCTCTTTCTCCTTCACTCTGTCTACCCCTTAGTTATAGTTCAGCTTAACATTATGCATTTTGTATCTATTCTAATTCACACTTCACTGTGTGTTTGTAACAGAGTCAATGTTCAATATATATAAATATATTTGGTAACTTCCTTAAAGGATGTTAAATAAGTTTAACCCAGCCCTTCAAATATTTTTTCCCCAGTTTCTTAGTCTTGCCTCCAGGGCACTTAAAACATTAAAGGGGAAGATAGAGAGGGTCTGATTCAGTCTCTCTTTTTCCTCTCAATTTCTCTTTATTCCTGTTTCCTAACTTTATTTCAACAAAATAAAAACGCAAGAAGTATAGTCTTAGAACACTGAAATCAGTTAGTACATAGGACAATAGGAAGGGGCCTCAGAGATCTTCTAGTCCAACTTCTTGCTCAAGCAGAAGACCCTAAACCATTTCAGACAAATGGTTGTCCAATCTCTTTTTGAAAGCCTCTAGTGATGGAACACTCACAACTTCTGAACGTAATATATTATTTTTGTTCTCGTTTTCAATTCAGCAAGCAGAATATCTTATTACTTTCAGTCTCCAAACATGTACATAAACCTATGCACAGACATTGCACAAATAGTAGAGTATTATCATTGTTTGGATATTTCCCAATGCACCATACCTTTCACATGTGAAATCTAAGGAATCTATTTGACTATAAGAGTGTGATTTCCTCATGTCTCCTTCAAAAGAGAAGGTGGGGGATGATTTTATACATTTTAACCCAAGTGGTTAAGATTGTTCCAGGCTGCCCAGAAGGCATATATATATATATATATATTGCCTGCAGGCAAGCTATCTGAAAAACAAACTGAAAGAGAAACAATTCCAAACTTCCTCCTCCAAACATCATTAAGAAACCACAAAATCTTGAAAATGCTTAAAATTCAGCACATGCCTTGCCCCCAGTTCCCTTTCCTACAACAATGTAAAATAAAGGCATCTGTAGTTCTCTCCCTAAGATGTGTGGAGAAGAGAAATATCCCAGAATAGTCTTCAGAAAACTGAAATTCTATTTAGAAATGTTGGTAACTGGACATTTTTACAGCTGTTACTACATGAGATTTTGCTACCTCATGAGAATAGGTAAGGTCAGATCAAAAACTAAATTACACAAATTAAAATTCCAAATTTTGAAAGATGGGGGAGGGATTTGGTGCTTGTGCAAGCTTAGATTGACAGAGAACAAGTTTGTTTGGCATCAGGGTGAAATTTGGCTCTATGCTTTATGAAATACATAATACATTTTCAGCTTCCTAAGAAGGTACACCACCAAAAGTAACACGTGAAAAAAATTAAAGGTAACTTACTGGTATGGAGAACGTTAGCCCCAAAAGGGAAAGAAGTAAAATTATAATCTTCATATTTCAAGTTGGTACCTGTAGAAAGGAATCAGAAATTTGTTTTTTTCACTCTAGTATCTTATAAGCATCATTATTCACAATTATCAACCTTGACATTACAAGTATCTCTTACCCCACAATTCTCTTGCAGATGTAAATAGAACAACAGTTTGGTGCCTAGAGTTTCATTAAAGCTCTTCCCTCAGTAGCTGTATCCCTTCTGAAGGGTATCTGTCCCCCTTGCATGAATTTAAACTCCTATTCAGATGGGTAGTCATCGGAGCAAAACCCACAGGTGATAATTTGTGTATCATGCAGTACCCAACATCTTATTATCGGTAAATATCATTATGTCGTGGAATGTCTGTGGTCATGGAGGGATTTTTTTTTTCTTTCTGAGAAGGAACGCAATAATTTATTGAATGGGCTAAACAAAATCGGGCCCACTTTTTTCAGGGTCAGAGTAGATGAACAATAGCATGATTTGTAGTCTAAAAGCATCCTATACATACCCGGATCTCAGACTAGATCAGACAGGAACAGAAGGTAACAACTTAAAAATGAGCGGGATTCAGCCAGTTCTGTCCGGTTCGCACAAACCGGTAGCGGTGACTGTGGTATGCCCTGCCCACCCACCTGGATGTAATTTTGCCGCATTTTGGAGGCCCTGTGCATGTGCAGAAGACATGTGAGAGAGCAAAGAGCATGCATGGAAGACTGAGCATGCATGGAAGGTGGCACGCACGAGCAAAGTGACCGCGTATGCATGCTCACATTTGCGAACCGGTAGGGAAGGTAAATGAATCCCACCTCTGAAAATGGCTATCCACTTACTGTTTAGATACCCCAATGTCTGATTTCCCCTGTACTGCATTTATTTAAAAAAAATAATATATACAACAACTTGCTTATTAGGGGTCACCCCTTCTTACTTTACCCTACTTCATGCCTGCTAGGCTAACAGGTTGACTTTATATCTACTTCATGTCTACTTTATGCCTACTTCGTGCCTGCTAGGCTAACAGGTTGCAGATGTGAAGAAAGGGTTTGGTAAAGGAAGTAAGAACTCCTTGCAACCCCTCCTGTCCACATGTTACCTATCAGTCAGTCAGTTTTGCATTTAATATAAATTTAGCACTCTTTCAAAAGAGTGATAAATTCATATTCAGAAAGAAATCCAAGTGAATGGAGTGGTGCAGTGGTTAGAATGCAGTACCACCTGCTAGCTCACTGCTCAGTGCCAGGAGTTCGATTCTGAGTGGCTCAAGGTTGACTCAGCCTTCCAGCCTTCCGAGGTCAGTAAAATGAGGACCCAGATTTTTTGGGTGGATGCCATAAACCCCTTAGACAAGGCTGTAAAGCCTTGTGAAGCAGTATATAAGTCTAAGTGCTATCAGAGCAACTTAGCTGTCAAGCAGTCTGAGAAATGGTGAGATTGTTTATTCCAGGCAGTTTATCTATAGCCTCCATCACACTTTAAAGTAAGTGACTGGTTGATGTTTTCTCTGTCAGCAGGTAACACTCAGAGTGAGGGAAGCCAGGGGAATCTACTCCTTTTCCTTAACGTATTCTGCAATAAAACTGTAAGGACAGCACCACTTGCTGGCCTTGTTCCTGAGACAGAATAAAGCTTGATAGTGGAGCAGGAGGATAGTATGTGAACACAGCCATCTGACTATGCTCTTGGAGCGAATATAGATGTTCATCTATGAATAGTTATGTCGATTATTCTACATCTAGGAAGCTTCAGCATGGATTTTTAGCTGGATAAGATATTGCGTAAATTCTTCAAGTGTGTTCTTTTTACCAGGCCTGTATACGATGTTCTGTAATGATTATGCCATTTTTATAATAATTTAATAAACATTTTACTGGATTTATTTTATATCCTACTATTATTTCGGCCCTTCTTACAGTCTTTTAATAGCAACTCTTGCTGCTTTCCTTGGACTAAATTCTATTTTAACCTCTGGCTTGTAAATAGGATCCCAGTCCACTTGGTTTATTTAATGAAGGAATGACCTAATATGTTGGCCCAGTTGTTTCATTGTTTGGTGGAGTAGAGGTTGTGTATACTATCTCTATGTCTGTGTCACAAGACAAGCATGGACAACAGACTCATATGCATTATAGTCATCCAATATTTTTTCATTCTTTACCTTCTCCAGCAAACTTGGACAGAATGGATGGGTGGGTGGATGGTAGGGGAATGAAAGCAAGTAAGCTTTCCCTTTAATAACCTGTTCACACATTCCTGGTTTCCCACTGTGCACAATCTCTGGGAATGAAAAGAAAACATCATCTCATTTACTTTAAGCTTGTCTCACCTCTGCTCAGAATTGCTACTATCTTTTGCTAATGAGTTGATCAAGTTGGAGAAAGGAGGGTAAATATTGGCAGGAAAGAGAAATCAGTGAAGCTTTTTCCTTATATCCATTGATAGAAATCAAGGATCTTTTGCCCCGTTTATTAGCTGGCTGGTGAGAAAAGCAGATTAGACTCATGGTCCCATCATCCACACTTTTTTTGACTGAAAACAACATATGATCTGCAATTCCAGGGACTGGAATGGCAAGATGGACAAAACAGTAGCAATGGAGCAATCATATCAGTGGTGGTTACTACTGGTTCTGTGGGCGTGGCTTGGTGGGCATGGCAGGGGAAAGATACTGCAAAATCTCCATTCCCACCCCACTCTGGGGCCAGCCAGAAGTGGTATTTGCCAGTTATCTGAACTATTCCAAATTTCCGCTACCAGAACCTGTCAGAACCTGCTGAATAGCACCCCTGAATCAAATGTATGTTGGTTTCTAATAAACCTGATTTCTGGTTTAGAATTGAGTCTTGATCAAGCTATTCATTTTTTTCTTCTTCTTGCCTTCTCATCTTTACCACTCCATCTTTCTTAGTCTTAATGAACCTCCCCATCCACCCTCCAAAAGGACCGTTTTAACAAGTTCTTTCTTGTATCAATCCCACACCTAATCTGATAATTGGGTAAGTGGCCATCCCATTAAAATTAATGGTTATGCAGAGCTAAATTGTCTTTGAGACTATAAAACAAAATTGTAATAGAGATGAATGCAGCATCAGCAATACAGAAAGCAGGGTTAATTTTTTTGTGATAACAGAGTGGAAAATGACAGCTCCAACTAATGGTGTGTAATTTCACTTCTCCACCTCTTCTGTAGAGTTCAGAGAAACAAATATTTCCCTTCTAGGTTAAGAACTGCATGTAATAAATGAAATATTCTGTAGATGTGTACAGTAAGCAAAAGCACGATTCATAACAGATTTAGCGTAACTATATATAATGGCGAAAACCAGTCAACACATCTGATTCACAAGGTACTCCTAATCCCCTGCTGATCTCTGAAAATAGTTTTGGTAGTGTTTTGCCAGTTAAGAGCTTCCTTTCCTATATGTCTAATGACTACAAAAATAACTTCAAATCCATCTTGACGCAGGGCTCAGTCATCAAAAATCAGTGTGTCTGAAATCAAGAAAATTCCTGTGGCACTGGGGAGAACAGACCATTTATTGAGAGAAAAAAAGAAGATGTTTTATTTATTTTATTTATTTATTGTTCAAATTTATATACTGCCCTTCTCCCGAAGGACTCAGGGCGGTGAACAGCCAAAGATAAAAATACATAGAATACAAAATTTAAAAATAGTTTAAAACAAATTAAATAGTATTGGCCCACGACAATTAAAACACCCCCAATTTAAAATTACTAAATTAAAGAACTGAATTACTCAATTAAAAGAGTTAGGCCAGCCCGGTTTGTTGAAATAGAAAGGTCTTGAGGGCGCGGTGGAAGGTGCGTAGATCTGGAATCCTCCTTATCTCTGGGGGCAATTCATTCCATAGGGCAGGTGCCCCCACAGAGAAGGCTCTCCCCCTGGGGGCCGCCAGCTGACACTGTTTCACTGACAGCACCCTGAGGAGCCCCTCTCTGTAGGAGCGTACTGGCCGGTGGGAGGCTCTGGGTGGCATGTTACCCTCCCAAATAGAAAAAAATTGTTTAGAAACTGTTTGGGGCTCTAAAAGTCTTATCCTTCTCTTGCCAGGTTGCTCCACAAGAACAGCATAATTTTGCCCGAATATCCATCCATAGTTTTTCCAATTCATTTTACCCTCTGTTCCACATAAGGTGGTTCTGCTGTCCAATAGTTGGGATTTGGAAGTGTTGTTTCCAGATAAAGAGTCTGTTCAGTCTCATAGTAGATTAAGCTACCACATATGATATAGGATGGGCAAGTGAGATAGAATTTTCCTTTAGTCCCGAAGATGCTTTTTCAAAAGACAACTGGACTTTGTTTTTCCTTGAAGACATTTTGCTTCTCATCCAAGAAGCTGCTTCAGTTCTGTCTGAATGGTGGAGGATGAAAGGTTTTATATGCAGTTAGCTAGTCTTTCTGAGAGTTCTTCAGGCCACTTGGAGATTTATCTGTGCCCACGGGGTCACCTGAATAGTGCAAATGGCTATGGAATCTTCTTCGAACTGCTGAAAGGACTGTGTTGTAAGAAGGTTCCATACCCATTTGCATTATTCAGGTGACCCTGTGGGCACAGATAAACCTTGAAGTGGCCTCAATGGCTCTCAGAAAGAGGGATAACGACCAGATGACTGCATATAAATCCTTCCCTCCTCCACCATTCAGACAGAAATGAAGAAGCTTCTTGGATGAGAAGTGGAACATCTTCAAGGAAAAACGAAGTCCAGTTGCCTTTAGAAAAAGCACCTTTGAGACCACCATGACCTAGGTGATTGAGAATCTCTATAGGAATTTTGCTTTAGCTTATACATCACATTTATTTATTTATTTATTTATTTATTAATTATTTATATTTATATATATATTTGGTACAATACTGTGGTGCTCTGAGTGCTCTATTACATAACCAGGAAACAACTGTATCTAAATAAATGCCAGTAACATGAAAAGTCCATGGCATGTAAACGTTCTCCATAGGTAGGCACTATTCAAATGACTTTTGTGAAAAGGGGGGTTTCATATGCCATCTGTGTAGGGCAAGAGTAAGCAATCTCCCTCAAGAATAAGAGTAAGCTGAACTCTCAAGCAGTAGTTGTAGCCTCTAGACTTCTTTCTTAATTTTCCACCAATTTTTTCACTAGACCTCAATACCAAGAAACTGATTGATGAAAATAAATCAGCGAAGATGTTTTGTACCTAAGAATTTGGAATATACTTACAAATAGTTTTAATCAGTTTCTCTTTTAAATTGTGCTTTCTGCTTTTGAAATGGATTCAAAATGTGCTCAGTGCATGTATGTATATGTGTATGTACATATGTATGTATATGTGTGTGTATATGTGCCAATGGTTATGAACCTGAAACAGTTTTGCTTTAGATTTTAAAGTTAGGTAGTGAGCAAATAATATATTATTTATCTTCTCCTGTCTGTTAAAACTTTCATGATTCTTATGGATTTCTAGGAAGTACCCTGTTTTCCCCAAAATAAGACATGCCCTGATAATAAGCCCAATCAGGCTTTTGAGCACATGGCAATAAGGCCAAGTGCTTATTTCAGGGTTCAAAAAAATATAAGACAGGGTCTTATTTTTGGGGAAACCCGGTATCTAACTGACCACCGCCAAAGGTAGAATTTACTTATTCATTCGTGGATTAAAAATGAATGTATACCTTTTTCTTTTTCTCTGACCTCATCCATTTTCTTTCTTCTATCACACCTACTTTGCTCTGGCCCTACCTAGTCTTTGAATGTTGTCAAGCAAGAGAGATGTTCCTGCTGTAGTTGCTATTTCAGGAAATAGGTTTATGACTTGTGGCTTAGCAGTATGTGAGCTATTGGCAGTTCTAGCACATGGAATGTAGGAAGGATTGTTTCTTAGACATTATGAGTGGGAAATGTATTGTATATTTTAAGAAGAGATGTTTGTGCAGAAGCAATGAATCTCTTTCTCCAAACATGTTTTTGTTTTTTTTTAAAAAAAGGATGCTGAGAGGTATGCGTAACCCCAAAGTTGATGATGTGCCATTTTCACTGTGTTCAGAAGAACCATTATCAATCCTCAGGCCAAGTCTTCCAAAGTGCATAACAAGTTATTGGTTAAGAAACATGGACTGCTTAATATTTGTGTTTGAGTTTTGGAGGGTGCTTAGAATACACTGGATTATCATGTTTTATTTCAGGAAACAAAGTCACCTGCATGAGATGGGTTTGCAGAGAAATAGTGTGTTTATTTCCATAAAAGATGGGTGTTGTGAGCATCCCACAGCTTAGTTGTTGTTTTTTTAAAATTTTATTCACACCAGGGGTGGGTTCTAAAATTTTTTACTACCAGTTCTGTGGGCATGGTTTGGTTATTTTGTGGGCATGGTTTGATGGTCATGTGACAATTCTTTAGGATTTATCAGAGGTATTGGTCTACCAGGCTTTTAACTGCTTGCATAGCTGTACCAGTCTAGCCATTTGTTCTTGGACCGGTCTACTCATTTGTTTTTGGAGGCACCATCTGTTTTTTGAGCGCTCTGGTCTACCACCACACTGCCTTTTAACACTGATCAGCTGTAGGGTGGCCCTTTGAAGCCTCGCGACAAGAGTTTAAATAGTTTTTTTCCTTCTAGCCAATCAGCTGGGACTTGGGAGGCAGCGAATAGATTGGGGGCGGGGCCAAATAAAAGGTAAGAATAATGTGGGGGGGGCAGGCGGGAGGACCCAGCTCCCAAACAAAGAGAACTGGTTCAATGACGTCATATTGTCACAGCTACCGGCTCGGCCGAACCAGGACAAAACGGGAGGAATCCATCATCGATTCACACCTTTAAAATATAAGAAAATAAAAAAAAATAAAGGAAAAAATACAAAGACAAAGCAAAACTAAACAATACATACAAAAAATTGTGCATACAAAAAACGTATATACATAGATACTTTCCCCAGTTGAATACTGACAGATATATTTCAAGAATAATAATGTCCCCCTCCCCTTTGTAAACAGGCCTACAGTTTATTAATTTATACAACTCTGTTAATCCAACCAATTTGACCTGGCATCTATCTATTATATAAAACAAAAACATAGTTAACAGGTAAAGCCAACAGCAAAGTTAAACTTCAAAGCCCTTCTGTTAACAATCTATTATTGTATTGAATTCACAGAAATTTCACAATGGCTTCTATTATACCACAAACCACCACAATTGTTATTTCTAGCCTGTACAAGATCAAATATTCTTGAGTGATAAAACTTTTCCTTAAAATTTGGAATCTTTCCCAACAATTGGATCTCATTCCCCCAAATCATAAGTCTCATTGTAAATATCTCCACAGCATTTGTTGTTCCAAAAAAAAAAATCTGTCTACAGGTTGAAACACAGCATCTCTTGACAATTGTTTCCAATTGGATTTAATAAGTCCATTCCCCAATCTTCATCAATCTTCTTAAGAAAGTCTAGTCCATCACTTATTGATTCTGTCCCCTAAGTCTTTAGAATTCAGACCCCTTTCAGCCTTCTTCAACAAACCTTCAATTCTCAAACTAGGAACCTTCTCCTTCAAATCTGCCAGCAACAAATTAGATTCCAATCCATTTGATTGTAAGGCTTGTTTATTTCCTGTCATTTGTATCTGAATGCCATATTTGGATTGATTTAAAGCAATTTATCAAACTTTTAATCTACGTTTTCAACTTGTAAGCTGAAAAGCATTTTTTTCAAAAATTTCCCAAAGGGCTTTAACATTAAGTTGATGCATTATTTGCATTTTTAATGTAGTGCAAAACTCCCCTATAGCTGAGCTTTCACAACCAAATTTAAACAGTTCCTTTCAAGGATGAGGTAGTAGATATACTATAACACAATAACCAGAGAAAGAATTAAGATAATATTTCCCACAATAAAAAGTGAATAGAAAAAAGGGGGAAATTCCCATCAGAAGTTAGAAAAATAAGACCAGAGCTTTTAAAAATTAATGGAATACAAAATCATTGTAGTGAAAATCCAATGTAAATGTAAATCAAATCAGATCAGATCCTATTGCTATCCAAGACATTGCCGTTGACTTCCATATGATGAAAGCAAAAGTGATTTGCAACTCAAAAATAAAGCAGTAAAAAAGATGCCAAAAACTTCACATTAAAATCCAACAAGGGGATGGAATAATTCAGCATTCAACTAGTTGACCAATAGTTAAAGATGAAAATCTTCTTAACTAAACTTCTTTTACCACTTTCAGTGTCAAGGGAAAAGATGACGATTAAAACGAAAAAAGAAACTTCAAACCATGTAGTTAAAACTGAGGTGCGTTTAAAGAAACAAACAGATGAAAGGAAAAGATGGAGACCCAATCCTCCAACCACTCCCACTGAAAATTGCAACCGTCAAGATTCCTCTTTTCAGGTAGGTACATAGTAGTTCAAAGGTCATTTTGAATCATTCCTAGTTGTTCCTGTTCAAATCTGGAGTGAACCAGCTCTGGTGGCAAAATCAGCTGTTTGTCAGTGGAGAAAAAAATTGCCTTGCCGCTCAGTGCATCATTTTCAGAAGACAAACCATGCCCCCAAACACAGCTAAGTACTAATGGGATCAAACCTTGATAGGAGTTCAAATACAGTGGTTGGAAGGTCTCAGGTCTCTCTGAGAATTAGGAATACATTGTTCAAGAACTCTGATACTTCCATTTTCAGAGAAGCATATTTGGAGGCAAGGGAAAGTAGTGGTAGAAATTAGAGTCCCAGGCTATGATGATCAATCATTATTAGAAAGTGGAAGCTCTTGCCATCAGTGACATTATCTCACCCAGCAACTTTCTCTTCTTGTTCCTCATACAGTAACATGTGTTTGAGCACAATTGCCAGCATCTCTTATCAAATACTAGTTATGTTGCTAATAAAACTCTGTGTCTTTGCTCATGCATTTAGCTTTTAAGAAAACAATGCCTTGAAAATACCCCTTGGTACTCCACATATGTTATTTCTTTGTTATACTTAGCTGGCTTAGCCTTATCCTTGTTACACATAACTGGCTTAGCCAAGTGAGTTCCTTGATTTACTTGCCTGTTTCCCCTTTTTTTTTAAAAAAAATGTGTCATTTTAAAACACAGTGTCTCCTTCAATATTTAGAAATTAGAATGCTGTTTGTCATAGATGTTGAGGATAAATTCAGTTTTTAAATTTGAATAAAAATTTGGTGTAACATTTCAGTCTGTACCTCAGTTTGGTTCCCATTAATTATTTCATAAAATTGCCAGTCTGTTTACTCCTTTAGTTTACTAGCCACTCAGTAGCTGCTGCGCAAGTTATAATGTAATAAAAATATAGTTCGGATTTCCAATACCCTTTGAAAAAGAAGACACAAGGACACCATTCATGCCCAGCGCTCTTTGCAGGATTAGGATGCTAAATCTACCCAGGTAAAACCATAGAAGACATTGGATTGTTTAGAAGGGATAGGGACTGAAAGCACTGTGGTTCCATTTCTTCCTTATGGCAGTGGTTTTAGGCTATGGTACCGATTAGAGATCAGCTTGGTAGTGTTTGCAATTTGGAGTCCCACTGAGGTTGACTCTCTCTCCTCTGCTTTTTAGTACCCCTATCAGTGGGAGAAGTCAACTGACAATTTGGACTGTGATACCCCCATTAGATTGATGGTGCCAACTTTGTCTAAGATATCAACATCCTATCCCAGTGCTAGAAGGCTGCAAGGATCTGGGTGAAAGAGAACAAGCAGAGAAAAATGGAGTTTCTTTTTGTATATTGGGATTCTCCATCAACACTAGTGTCATCTGCGGGTCCTTCTGGATTCACAACTTCTGCTTGAACAATAGGTGAAGGCCATTGCTAGAATGACTTTTGCCCAGTTTCAGTTTTTGCTTCATGAGCTTACCTGGTGTAGGAGGTAAGTTACAGGAACTCATGCTTTCATTACCATCCAAACATACTATTTCAACATACTGAATACGTACTCCTCCACTTACGACCACAATTGAGCCCCAAATTTCTGTGGCTAAGTGAGACCTTGTTAAGTGAGTTTTGTTCCATTTTATGACTTTTCTTGCCACCGTTGTTAAATGAGTCACTGCAGTTGTTAAGTTAGCAACATGGTGGTTAAGTGAGTGTAACTTCCTTTTTTTGACTTTGCTTGCCAGAAGTTTACGAAACCTTACCTCGGGACACTGCAACTGTCATAAATATGAGGCAGTTGCCAAGTGTCTGAATTTGATCATGTGACCATGGAGAATGCTGAAAGGGTCATAAGTGTGAAAAACGGTCGTAAGTCACTTTTTTCAGTGTCATTGTAACTTTAAACGATCACTAAATGAGCTGTTGTAAGTCAAGGACTTCCTGTACTTTACATAGTGTTGCCCTTAACGACTAGTTGTAAACTGCAATTAACCCAGACTGCAGAATATTTGGTAGCTGTAAAGAAAGAATATAAATACACACATATATACACACACATTACACACACAAACTTACATAATGAAATCATGAGACTGCGTAAAAACGAATAATCTTGTCATTAGCATTATGATTTGGTACAGCAGATAATATAATTTATTTCTCTTTGGCGATTCTGATTTTAACTCAATATACAGGCACAAGCTAAAAGCATAACTATTTCTAGTCCCATTGCAGCTCCAACTATAATATTTGCCTTTCTCATAGTTGTTTGGAAGAGGATTTTTTTTCCTGATTTCATCTTATACTCTTACATTTATTACTCTCAGAAGAATTCTGTTGAGAAGTACAAATGTGTGATTTTTTTTAATAAAAGAAAAACTATAGTAGTTTTTTTAAAAAAAACTTTTTAAACTAAGATCATCCAGTAGCTTGTGTTATTTCTCCCTCTGATGGTAATGTTAAGGAAGTGCAATTACTATAACAAAGTGTTGCTATATTTTACTTTGCAATGTGGCTTCAGAATCTTCTGCCTCCGCTTACAGTAATATTTCCTCAACTTGTTACTACTATAAATGTGAAATTAGAAAATATTTTTTCCTGTCAAATAGCTATATACTACCATAGAAATGATGGTGATTTCTATCCACCTTTTCAACACAGGGTGAATAAATTACAACCAGGTTAGATTCAGGATCCAAACTGGGTCAGTCACCGGGACCAGAGACTTAGTCTTCTAAGATTTCAGACTCATGCTGGAGCCGATCCTCAGGGAACTTCTATCTACCAAAATGTGTGCTTTGGGCTATTCTATGCATAGTATTTATGTGGTGCCTGGTTGTGTGTGGCTTTTTTTTTTTTTGACTGGGGTGTTGATGGTCGGTTTTTAAGTCAATGGCTGTTGTTTACTTGTGCTGCCAAGTCCTAAGTACCTGATAAGCTGGTGTAAATCAGCACTCCTATTGACTGACAAAGGACTGTTTCCCTGGCTTCAATCATTGTCCTGGATATCTTTGTACCTGCTCAGCCAACAATCTTAGTATCTGTGAAATTGAATGTGTGTCCTCTTTCACTGCAATGTGAGGATACCAATAAGTTTGGATCTCTTCGTCTGGCTGTTTGCTTGGGCTCTTTCAATCTGGTGGTTAGCTACCTCCCCGTCTGTTCTACATAGTCACAAGGGCAATCCTATGACTATCATTAAGTGTTGTACCTCACGATTCCTGACAAATATATCTTCTTTTATGTACACTGAGAGCACATGCACCAAGACAAATTCCTTGTGTGTACAATCACACTTGGCCAATAAAGAATTCTATTCTATTCTGTTCTGTTCTGTTCTGTTCTGTTCTGTTCTGTTCTGTTCTGTTCTATTCTATTCTATTCTATTCTATTCTATTCTATTCTATTCTATT
>WNWU01000056.1:0-16933 GCA_012654045.1 Ptyas mucosa | reverse complement strand
TATTCTATTCTATTCTATTCTATTCTATTCTATTCTATTCTATTCTAGGTATCCAGTAGATTACATTGGAAGATCTCCCACCTCCAAGTGATATTTGCAATACTTAATATGTTCTTTTATGATAGCCTTTGGGCTGTGGACAATGCCCATTTGCAGATCTCGGAAGCTGCATTCTACTGCTTCTGAAATGTTTCTGATATATGGCAGGCTGTGCCATTTACTTGGTCTTATATCTTCTTTCTTCCTTTCTCTAGATTAGATTAGATGATTACATTGGATTGGATTGGATTGGATTGGATTGGATTGGATTGGATTGGATTGGATTCCACCCAGTGGTGGGATTCCCCGGTTGTAACAACCGGTTTGCTTCGTGTGCCCTCCGGAGGCTGGAAATGTTTCCAGATTTCCGGTACTTCTGGTAGACCCAGTTTTCACTCTTCCCAGGCTCCAGAGGTTTTCCTGGAGCCTCCAGGAGGGCAAAAATGGCCTCCCCCAGGCACCGGAGGTCAGAAACAGATCCATTTCTGGACTTCCAATAGGCCCATGTTTTGCCCTCCCAGAGCCTCCGCACACACCCTGCACTTACCTGGCACCCAAAACAGGTCATGTGGAGACTCCTGGGAGGGGCGGGGTAGAGTGGGCAGGGTCAGCCAGTCCTTGGAACGACCGGTTCGCCGAACCAGATTAAAATTAACATCCGGTTCACCCAAACTAGTCTGAACTGGCTGAATCCCACCCCTGATTCCACCCATCAAATTTAAGCACATGAGATGCTTTTCTCTCAGTCTTAACCACCTTTTCAGTTGGTTGCAACTGAAGTTGCAAAATCTATCTTCTTCTCTGCTGCTCTATTTGCAGAACCCTCATGGAAATGTTGAGTTCACACTTTTACACTGCATTAAAAATAATAATAATGATTAGAGTCACATGGTCCATGCATGTGCAAATCCACAAGTATCCTGGCTGGAATGCTTCTAAGCAACTTAGGACAATTGTCACCAGCATGGCACCACTATTGTCCTTTATCCTAAGATCCTTGAGGACTTTCTTTTCATACAAACATTGTCACTGTCCTACCAGGGATATTAAGAAATAGAGGCTTCAACTTGGAAATTGCTAGATGTGCTATTACAAAGCATTTTTTCCTCTCCCCCCCGCCCCACTTACCTCTGCCCTGAGGTCTGCCCCACCCACTTACCCCTGCCCTGAAAGGGAGATGTTGGCAGTGATTGCTCTTTTTTATCACACTGCCCTTAAGCCTTCCATGAAACCACATTTTGAAATCTCACAAAAGCTCATGCTCTGTGGCAGCAAGAAGAAGAAAATGTTTGCAGGCTAAAGCCAGGGGATTAAAAACCCGCCCAGGCCACAGGAGGAGAAACTGGAAACCACCTTCTTTCAGCTATCAGTTATGGAATCACTGGAGCAACAGAATGGAAGGCAAAGTTGCTGTAAACAAATTTTTGCAGAGACAAAACTTCAAGAAATAGTTTTTCAAATTGTTAATTTTATCCACAAGATGAAGATTTGAGCTTGAAATGTGTCTTTTTGCCTCATAACTCACACTTTTTTGGACTTACAATATGAAGAACTTAATTTTATAATTGAACATTGAGTTTTAATTCTCTCTAGATTTTTCCAACTAATGTCTAATGAGTTTTAATTCTGTGGAACATTGTTTCTCAACCTTGGTGGCCTTAAGATGTGTGGACTTCAACTCCCAGAATTAGCTGGGGAATTCTGAAGGTTGAAGTCAACACATCTGAAAGTTGTGCAGGTTTGACACATTTTTCGAGAATTGCCAACTCAGTTCCTTTGTGTCTGGAAGGTGGAGGAAGCACTAACATGTTGGTGCGAACCTCTAATTCTGAAGTCCCCTTTTGGTAGCTTTTGAAACTCCATCTGAATGCAGTTCCTGAAAATTGACAGCATAGTTTCTCGCTCTTTTCAGGTAGGAAATAGATAAAACCTAATAGCGACAACCTAAAATAGGAATAATACATTTTTCAGAACCCAAAATCATGTATCCAATCCTCCAAGGTCTAGGTTTGCCCATAGAGCTGATGAGTCCCCCAACCACCCTGTTTGCAGTCCTCAGACTCTCCAAATTATAAAATACAGCATATGATTGCCAAAGGCTACATTCTCTGTGACAGTGGATATTCTGAAGGAAGTAATGGCTATCAAATGAGATGTTTATATTCTACTTGGTGAAAATCATGGATCCAAAAATGGGGTTATAGTGGATCCTGCAAACAAACAGATACTCTCACATATGTTCTGATTAAAGTTGATACATACTTAAAGACTCATAGGCAATGTGAAAGTTTTCCTCATGATCCCCATATGTTAAACCTGGCCCAGCTTCTAAAGAAAATAGAAATTTCAAAGCGTGTTTTTCAAATCCATTTTAATTTAAACATTTATGTACTCCCAGTGATTATATAAGTCATTTATCATAGACAGGAAGAAAATAGCCATTCATGAATCCTAAATATCTTTGATTTAGTGAAATTGGCAAAAAGAAAACAGAAAGAGAAGCAAGCACAATATCAGCACGTCTTATTTTCCACAAAGCAGATTATAACAGGAACAATGAATAATTACATTCCAACTCAAGTTCAGGTTTTCATCATTTCTTTGGAGATCCTGAATTATCTTTTAATACTGTTTGCAGTGTTGGAGATAAGATTTGATGTGGTTATAAAAAACAAAGAGCTGAAGACCTACTCAAGTTGAATTAACCCTTAATTTCCATGCCATTTTCATGCTCTGATTCAACCCTCCCCATATCATGTAAGTATTATCTTCATGAATTGTTACTTCTTAATCATTCTTAATAGGATGCTTCTCCTTCTCCTTGGTTGAATATCTGTTGGTGGGCCACCACCACTTCCCTCATCTACTGGAACTTCTGCATCTGGTTTCGTTGGGTAATAATAGAACGGAAGAAAATAATATGGCTGTGTTTCAACTGAGCCAATCAAATTGGGATATAAGTATTTTATCCAGTTCAGATATGCATTTGCATAATTTTCATAGTTCTCTTGTGGAATTTGATAATCCTGTGAAAATAGGGGAAAAAAATCACTGCATCATTTCCTTCCCACATAAATGACAGATTAAAATATCTATCTGAATAGAAAGATTCTGAAGATGTCACTTTAGAAACCTAAAGATTGTTTGGACCATTGATATCACATTTTTCATCAGGACTTTCAAATTTCTGAATTGCCTGATCATGCCAAGGTTATGTTTATTTTTTTTATACAATATATCTGCTACTGCCAGATAAGGTTTAGCAGACCAGGGCAAGTCTTTATGATAGCAATAGCACTTAGACTTATATTCTGCTTCACAGTGCTTTGACAGCCCTCTCTAAGTGGTTTACAGAGTCAGCATATTGCCCTCAACAATCTGGGTCCTCATTTTACCACCCTCGGAAGGATGGAAGGCTGAATCAAACTTGAGCCTGGTGAGATTCTATCTGCCAAATTGCAGGCAGGCAGCAGAAGTAGCCTGCAGTATTGCATTCTAACTGTGGCACCACCACGCTTATCAAATTTCTCATGCGCTGTATTACTGATTTGATTTTAAAATAGATAGAAATTCACCAGATTGGTATAGAATGGTCATTGTTGTCTAAGTTTTCAAAGATGATACTATTTTTCTGCGTAATAACTTAAGACCCTATCATATTTACAGCTAGGGCAGGTTTTTGAAGAGGAAAGCCTTTTTAAAAATGCTTTTTGGAATCACCATATGATGGTGCAACATTATGTGATCATAAGCCTGTTCCAAGGAGCACCTGGAAACCTTTATTTATCCAAGAGCCTAGCATTGCAATAAGCAGGCCAGGTTTTTTTTCAATGTTAAGGAGAAAAGGGACATCTCAGTCACTCTGAAAGGCAATCCCTTTCCAGCCATATACTGGGGATAGATGGATGGTTCCATCTGAGACCCATTGAAATGAAACATCCATGTTCATAACCTATCAAGATTTTGAATGAAGTTTCAATTCCTGCTTGCCACAGTTGCTGGCATTGATCAGCTCATCCAGCATTTCTTCTAAGCTATCAAAAGTCATTCATATATTTAGCAAAATTAATACATTGGTTTTTTAAAAAAACCTTGATGTTGGTTGGAATACAAACATCAAGATGATTTTCACTTTGTATCTACTTATCTCAGCCACACTTGATGCAATCTCTTGTGAACTGATATTTCTAGGCTAATACCTCCTACAAGGCAGCATTTAACATCCAACTGCCTGCACTTACTGTAAGTTCGAATCTCACCAGGCTCAAGGTTGACTCAGCCTTCCATCCTTTCTAAGGTGGGTAAAATGAGGACCGGGTTTGTGGGGGAAATAAGCTGACTTTGTATAAAATATACAAAAGTATGAAGGCTATTGCTTAACGCATTGTAAGCTGCCCTGAGTCTCTGGAGAAGGGCAGCATATAAATAAGAATTTAAAAAAAACATTTAAATCAAAGCAAGTAAATTAGCTTGTAAAAATGGGACAGGTATTATACTCACCTGGAGTTGAGAAACACCCACAGTGAAAAATAAAGGTAGCAGTAATGGTACAATGACTCTCATCTCCTAAAGGTATGTCTTGACAGGGATTTAAAAAAGAGAGAGAAGGAAAATGAGGTCAATGACAAAATGGAAGTGCCAATTGCACTCCTTGAGAGAAAAAATTTCGTAGCCACATAAAAGGATAAGATACAAATTAGCTGGCACCTGCAGTTCATGGAACATTGTGAATTGGCCTCAAGGGCTGAACAGGATGCCGAGCCGCATTCTGTAAAATGAAAAGGAGTAATATTCTATTTACCAGCAATATGACAAATACCTAGGGGGAAAAAACCCAGGCTCCTTCAGGTGGCATACATAGCTGAACAGCTGTTTCAGTCTGAGAAAGATTGAGAATTTTTGTTCGCTACAACAAGGATCTACATGTCTTCTATTATTTGTCAATCAGAAATAGAGTGGGGTAATTGCCCCCATTAGGAGAGAAGCAATAGAGATGAAGGATCAAATGCCAACTCAGTTTCTGATTGAAAATAGATCTTATCTCTTGCAATCAGGATGTAGGTGCCTTTGCTTCTTTTCAAATATATCTTCCTCTTTTCATTCTTAAACACTTTCTCTTATCTTTTTTCTTCAAGGTTTCACATAAAAGCTTAAAAAAAAAAAGCACTTACCTCTGAAACTTTGTGATTTCCAAGAATGTTTCTGGGCTCATATATACCCAATAGATTAAAAAGAAGAAGAAGATGTGGGTTGCTGCAACAGATCATGCCAAACAGATCGTGCCAAGCCAATCTTACTTCATTCTTTGACAAAGTGATTAAATTAGTAGACTAGTGAAATGTTGTGGACATAATATACTTAGATTGCAGTACAGCATTCAACAAAGTAGACTACAACCTACTTCTTGGTAAGCTAGAAAAATGTGCAATAGACAGCATCACCACTAGATGGATTTGTAACCGGCTGACAAACCATACTCAATGAGTACTCCTTAATACTACTCATAGTAGTATTTATTTATTTATTTATTGGTTCGATTTATATGTCGCCCTTCTCCGGAGATTCAGGGTGGCTTATAATACGTTAAGCAATACCCTTCATACTTTTGTATATACCTGCTTAGTAGGGCTTTTGGCTCCCCCAAGCAGTCCTTAGTAATCCTTAATACTGCTCATACTATATCTACATGGAAGGAAGGAAGCAGTGGGGTACCACAAAGTTCCGTCTTAGACCCAGTACTCTTCCATATCTTCATAAATGACTTAGATGAGGGAATAGAAGGGGAATTCATCAAATTTGCAGATGACTCTGAACTGGTAGGAATAACCAACACTCCAGAAGACAAGCTTAGGATCCAGAAAGATCTTGACAGACTTGAACAATGGACCCTATCCAACAAAATGAAATTTAATGTGGAGAAAAGCAAGGTTTTACACTTAGGCAGGAAAAACTAAAGGCACAAGTACAGATTAGGTGAAACCTGGCGCAAAAACAGTAACTGTGAGAGAGAGACCTTGGAGTCTAGTGGACAATCATTTAAATATGAGCCAGCAGTGTGTGGAAGCAGCCAAAAAAGCTAATACAATCCTTGGTTGTATAAACAGAGGCATAGAATTGAAATCACAGGAAGTATTAGTTCTGCTTTTTAAAACCTTAGTAAGACCACATCAGGAATAGTTCATTCAGTTTTGGTCACCACATTACAAAAAAGATGTTGAGGTATTTGAAAAAGTGCAGAGAAGAGCAACTAAGATGATTAAGGGCCTGGAGACTAAAACATATAAGAATGTTTGCAGGAACTGGATATGGCTAGTCTAGAGAAAAGAAAGACTAGGGGTGACATGATAGCAGTGTTCCAGTATTTGAGGGGCTGCCATAACAAAGAGAGGGTCAATTTATTTCCCAAAGCACCAGAGGGCAGGACAAGAAACAATGGATGAAAACTAATCAAGGAGATAAGCAACCTGAAATTAAGGTTCCTAACCTTAGAGAGAAACTTCCTAACAGAACAATTAACCAGTGGAACAGCTTGCCCTCAGAAGTTGTGATTGCTTAATTTCTGGAGGTTTTTAAGAGGAGACTGGACAGCCACTTGTCTGAAATGGTATCGGGTCTCCTGCTTGAGCAGGGAGTTAGATTACAGGACCTCCAAGGTCTCTTCCAGTTCTATTCTGAATTATTGAGTAACCCATTATTTTGCTCAAAAATGTATCCACCTACTCAGAAATAAGACAAAAGTAAGCCAAGGAAGGAAGAATGGATGAGGTCTTGTGATTGATTATAGAACCCTAGTTTTCATTCTGTGACAGCTCTCCTAACACATTCCTCAACCCCCAAAGTGTATAGTCATATCCAGAAAGATTATCTATCTGTGCCCCAGTTGCTAATGTGAACAGCAGAGCAGCTGGGTTACTACCTAGAACAGTTCCTGGTTATGTAAGTCACATACAAATTGAATTATTGCAGTGTGTTCAAGATGAGTTTGTTACTGAGTTTGGCTTCACAGCTGTAGCTAATGCAAAATATGAGAGGAGCTTGGTTGCCAAAGGTACAGCTCACTGTAAACCTGATATTTATCTGTTCAGAAAGCCCTGTGTTGTCCCAAGTTGCTACTGAGATAAATTCAATAATATTTGGATATCTGGCAAAGTGTTTCCCACCACCATATACCCTCCTATCCATTAAAAATCATGGGAATACCTTCCTGGTAGTTTGACATCTGCCAGAATTTTATTTTATTTATTATTCAATTTCTACACTACCCACCCCACCTAAGTGATTCACAATTTTATCTTGTGATGAGTCAAAAGATGTGAGCAATTCAGTTGTGGGAATCCTTCCCTGTTCCATTACGGTTGGTGTTTTGATACTCATTTATGACATGTGTCTAAGATTCTGATTATTTAGAAATGCTGTGTGAATCAATCCAAGTCATATTGTTATCCTATCTTGATAGAGGTTTAAGGAAGTTTTGGTTTTAAACACATTTTAGACCTTCCCATTGTAACCTTGTACACATTCTTAATGTGTTTGAATCTCCAGATAACAATCCCAATTTGGGATAACTTTGGTGTTTTTCTTTTTAAAGCAGTAGAATAGGAGATATAAAGTTTATAATTCAATCAATCTGCTTATTCCTCAAAGCTCAAGATTCCAATTTCCCTTTAGAAGAAAACCAGTGAAAGTTATCTTGATTTTGTACAATGTTAGATTCAACAAGCAGAAATAGAAAGCCAGTTTGTTTAAAAAAAAAAGGACATACCTTTCCAATTATAGGTTGGTTAACCTATAATTGGTATACCAATTATAAGTTGATCCCACTTTCTATAGCACTCCTAGAAAATCTGAATGACAGCTGTGGTTTCACTGCCCCATTCCCGTCTTCATCATCTGTCTCATGTTCTTTATTATCCGTTAGTCCAGAATTGTGTAAACCACTGCAGAAAGAAAAGAACTGCCTTCAAGACAATGTTGCTTCATTTTTATAAGCCTAAATCTGCATGTCTGATTCACACAAAGAGGCCTGTTCAGTTAAGGTCATGGAGCTGTGATCCACCAGGTAAGCCATAAATCTTGAGGGCCCAGGAACTAAAGGTTTAATTCCGCATTAAGTTGACCAAGTAATGTGGCTTATCTTGAAAAATGAGTAAATGCTGTAAATTAAGGCTTCTGTTTGTCTTATTTCTTTAGAGAATCAGGCTGTTTTTCTGGATTCTTTAGCATTCTTGTGGTAATAAATTTCCCCTTTTCACTTGCCTTGTCCTAGGAAGAAGCCAGCCTCTGAGTCAGATGTATCATCATTTAAGTTTCAGCATCTTCAGTGGAACCCACTATTGGTGAAGATTTTTGACATTGCATGATTTCCTCCATGTTTTCATAAAGTGAGCTAAGCTTCGGAATTCAGTTTTTGTTGCATGTATGACCTGTTTTTCCTCAGACAATTCTAGCTCAATTTCATGGGGTTTTCTCTTCATTTTGTCCCACAATAACTTGTGAGGGAAACTGAGCTGAAAGGAACTGGCCCAAATTCCAAACTGTATGCTTTGTAGCGAAGTGGGGATTTAATTCTTTCAGACCTACTACAGCATCTCTCTCTCTCTTTTTTCCCCCAATTAAATCTCATCACCAGAATGTTCCAGGCTTTGAAATACTGTATATATTATCACTAAGTTATGGGGCCTATATTTACTGGTAATCAATTTTAACGTAAGATTAGGACTATAGCCATCATCTTCGACATTATTAGCTTGTATCTGATCAGAAGAATGTTAGAACTTATATTAAAGGCAAGTGTAAAAGGATGAAGGGGAAACAAGTTGTAATTACAGACAGTTTTCAACTACAATCATTCGGTTAGTGACCGTTCAAAGTTACAATGGTATTTAAAAAAAGCAATTTATGACTGGTCTTCACATTTATGGCTATCACAACATCCCCATGATCATGAGATCAAAATTCAGGTGCTTAGCAACTGGCATGAATTTACAATGGTTGCAGTGTCCCAGGGTCATGTCAGGTGGAGCAGCAGACTAAAGTGCTGTTAAATAGCACTTAGCTGCCAACTGCCTGCAATTACTGCGAATTCAAATCTCACCAGGCTTAAGATTGACTCAGCCTTCCATCCTTCCGAGGTAGGTAAAATGAGGACCCGGATTGTGGGGGAAATAAGCTGACTTTGTATAAAAAAGAACACCGCTTTTTTTTGGGGGGGGGGCAAAAACCCTACTAAGCAGGTATATACAAAAGTATGAAGGCTTAATGCATTGTAAGCCACCCTGAGTCTCCGGAGAAGGGCGGCATATAAATCAAACCAATAAATAAATAAATGGCCATTGTGACTTTTCCAGCTGGCCTCTGAGAAGTAAAGTCAATGGGGAAGCTGGATTCACTTAACATCCAGGTGATTTGCTTAACAACCATAGCAAAAACCATTGTAAAATTGGTGCTTAATAACCGCCTTGCTTAGCAATGGAAATTCTGATCCCAACTGTCATCTTAAGTCAAGGACTACTTGTATGGACAATTCTAGTTGGAGGATATCTATGGAGATCCTCAGTCATCCAGGTCATGTTTGTCCCAAAGATGCTTTTTCAAGAGGCAACTGGACTTCCTTGTTTTTCTTTGAAAATGTTTCGCTTCTCATCCAAGAAGAAATGAAGAAGTTTCTTGGATGAGAAGCGAAATGTCTACAAAGAAAAACAAGAAAGTTCAGTTGCCTCTTGAAAAAGCACCTTTGGGACATTCTAGTTGGAGGTGATGAGAACTAAAATAAAATAATATCTGAAGAACCATATGTTCCCTGGATTCAGGGCAAGAAACATTACTTTCTTCATACTAACTTTCTTCCTGTAGGACTTTAATAGTTCAATTTTTATTGTATTACAGAGGATTGTATTGTATCTAGAGCTGTTTTTAATTGATCCCACCCTGCCTATTCAGTATTAAACTGGTGGGGGGTGGGATGACACACAATATATGTGTATGCTTGTTGTTTCTTTATGCACATTTTCATCTTGTTTGGTTTTTGCTTTAGTTGTTTCTCTTTTTTTGGTTATGTTGAAGTTTGTATTTTAACTTTGGAAATAAATTTTAAAATTTTTTAAAAAAGATTTACACATACACCATTTTTACCTTTCATTGTTTCCCCAAACTAAATATTACATATATCACCATGCCTACTTTCAGTTTTGTCACTTTTGGAGGCTTTGGAAGTAGTGGAGGGGATAGTTGCAACTAAGAGCAAGAACCATATCCTTGTTGAACTTTGATGTTACCTCTGATGTTACTCTGCTCTAGAGAAAAACATTGCTTTGAGCAACAGCGCAATGAAATTTTCCAGAGAGGTTAATCACCTTTCTTAGATATTGCTTTTGGGTAGAGAAGTGACATCAAATGGACTCTGTGATACAATTGTCTCAGAAATTTTGTTTAACTGCTACCTATGGAGAATTGGGAAATTTATACTCCTTAATCCAGCATTTGGCCTCATTCCCCCCTCTTCCTTTTCCTATTTGCCAAAAGAATGGGGCCTTCTTGAATTAAGATGATAAAACAAACAGGAGAATTTCTACACTTGGGTTTTTAAGGTTTAGGACTAGATTTTGCTAAACCCTGAATATTAAGAGATTGTGGGCTCTTTCAGATCTTCGGCTCTGTGAGGTAAAGAGGAATCCCTGTAAAATGAAACAGGTTGAACCAGGAAGGTTTTACAAGTGAGGCTTCATAATATTGTAGAAAGGGAGGGTGTAAAAAAAGAGGTATGTTTTACTTTATAAAATACTTGGATAGTGAGTATGTTGGGTGGGAGGAGAAAGAAGAATTGAGGCAAGTGACTAAGAGTCTGCTTAATTTTTTAAAAAAGTGACTGTTTAATCACAGGAATAATTCAGTGTCTTTCAACCAAAGAGTTCTTCCTCAAACCAAGTTAAAGTTCTCAAACTAACAGAAAATTATGCTGGCATAAAATGTGTAGTCTCCACTGGGAATCTTTATCAATGCCAGCCACTGGTGATGCCCTTATGTGTGGAATTCAGGGCTCATTCTAGAAAGAAACAAATAGATTTCTCTCCAATAAAATATGATCAGACATGGGAAAACATCCACCATCCATTCTGCGTGATGTGGGATGGTGATGGGGCTAAAGAGGAGAAGAATTTTGACAGATGGAAAGATAGGCAAGCATAGCTTATTGTGGGAATTCATGCTGGATTGGCACCGATGGTTTATGTGAGACATTCCATTTATAGTTGGACTCTATTCCTGAAATAGCTCTATTCTGTACTTTTGCTAAACCTATGTTAAAAGAAGTCTAACAACAGCTGATTGTTGGGTTCCCCTTGAATGCAACCAGCAGAAAATACTTGGATGGAACCAGAGCTATTTCTCTGGATTCTTTTGGATATACATTTAGTGCTCTTCCAAAAGAGTGCTAAACCTATTTTTAAACACAACTCAAACAATGGCTGACATCATGGGGACATTGTGCCACAAAACAGTAGAGGAAAGTGATGGAAATTTCTCTCCTGCTTCATGCTACGGACACCACTCCTCTGGTGTTATTCACACTGATCCAGATCTCTAAGTAAAAGACAGTTTTGAAAGTTGGCAAAAAGACAGTGGACCATAGTCTGCTTAAAGCAGAATGGCTGGAAAGAAAATGACAAGGAGACAGAGCAGAGGAGGCATACTGGACTGATTCTACTCACTAGAGTTTATCTGACTGCAACATCAAAAAGAGCCAGCTTGGTATAGAGCAGGGGTGTTTCATTGAGGGCTGCATCAGGGTTGTGTTTGACCTCAGGGGGCCGGGGGGCATGGCCAAGGTGGGCGTGGCCAGCTTGATGTCACTTGTATTGGGGGAGCCTGTGGTGGCCTAGAGCGCTCAGCCAGCAAAAATGGGCTCCAACAGCCTCCTGCAATCCTCTGACAGCGAAAATGGAGCTCAGGGAGGGGCAAGCATGACCCTTGTGAGCTCCATTTTTGCTGGCAGAGGCACTGCAGGCCAGTCCTTCATTATTTCCAGGGTGGCCCTGTGGGCCAGATCTAAGCACCCCTGGGACAGATCTGGCCCCCGGGCCTTGAGTTTGATACCCCTGGTATAGAGTGTTGGCCTAGAAATCAAGAGATTCTGAGTTTAGTCTAGGTCTAGTCCAGAGGCGGGTTTCAGCAGGTTCTGACTAGTTCTGGCGAACTGGTAGCAGAAATTTCAAATAGTTCGGAGAACCAGTAAATACCACCTCTGATTGGCCCTGCCCCCATCTATTCTCTGCCTCCCAAATCCCAGCTAATCAGGAGGAAATGGGGATTTTGCAGTATCCTTCCCCTGCAAATTGGCCTGGTCTAGGATTGTCACATTTTCCCAATTAAAACTATGGTTAAATCTGTCTATAAATTGTGAAATTAAAGAATTTTCATCATGTCTTCTGACTTCCAGTTGGTGTTCATGGATCATTCTGCCAGTCTTCTGCCTGTTTGTCCTACATAGTAGTTGTTGCAGTTCATTCATTGTATGTTGTAGATGACTACCGTTTTTTCTTCTGGGGTTGCTGGGTCTTTTGGTTGCTGAAGATGTTTTGAAGGGCTTTTAGTTGGCTTGTATGCTTTGCTGATTCCATGTGGTTGTGGTTTCTGAGATGTTCTTGATATATGGCAGTGTGATTCTTTTTAGGGTTTCTGTTGGTTGTGCTGTATTGGGTTGACTGGTCAGGGACTTGCTGATAAAGTTGCAGGGGTATCTATTTTGTTGAAATGTGTTGGATAGAGCAAGTACATTATACAGACATAGTTCAGGGATTCTACTGATTGGGATATATGTATACTAGGCCACATACTATACAGAAAAGAGAGAGTAGAAAACAGGGAAGGTGAAATTGCCATTTATGTCAAGCAGGGCAAAAAAGCAGCACTAATTTAGAAAATACATGATCTACCTGTATTGTATTGTATTTGGTTTACTTTTCTGATATTATATTGTACTTGTATTGTACTTGGTTTGCCTACCAACTAAAAAGAGATCAACCATCAGAACTGATATCATGTATAGCCCCCGAAAAAATGCTTTTAAAAGTAAAAAAAAGCTTCTGATGATCGTGCGGCTCAGCTGACTCTAAAAGTCAGTGGCTTTTAAAAGTATTTTTCTTTCCTCTTCAGTTGAAGAGGTTGTAGGGGGAAAAATGCCTTTAAAAGCCTCTGGTGATCCCAGCTGAGTTGCCTATCGTCAGTGGCTTCTAAAAGCATCTTTTTCTACAACCTCTTCGTCCAAAGAGGTTGTAGGGGGGAAAAAAATGCCTTTAAAAGCTTCTGGCGATCCCAGCTGAGTTGCCTGATCGTCAGAGGCTTCTAAAAGCATTTTTTTTCTGCAACCCCTTAAGGTTGTAGAAAAAAATATTTTAAAAGTAAAAAAAAAAAGTTGGCCACGCCCACCCAGTCACATTACCCCCCCCACCAAGCCATGCCCACAAAATAAGCCACACCCATAGAACTGGTAGTAAAACAATTTAGAACCCACCCCTGATAAGAACCTAAAGAAGAAAGCCAAGCAAGTTATTAGTGTTGCTAAAGCACAGAAAGAAACTGGCTAAATCTATTAAAAAGGGGAGAAAACCTTTGTTAGGTACATTAGCGACAGGAGGAGAAAAAATGTGCATGAGGGGTCCTTGGTGCTCTCTGAGCTTGGTGGTTTTCTTGCAGACATTTCATTACTCAACCTAGGTAACACCATCACTGCTAGTAAGGAGTGCTGTTTGCTGTCAATTTATATTCTAGTGGCTTGACCTATCAATGTTGGTGAGGGTGGTCTTAGAAATTCTTTGGCCAGGCTTTTTGATGTTGCCTTCATTGGCAGTTTCTTGATTGGGGTATTATTTACTTGATTGTTGGTCTGATGTTAACTTTGGAGTTAATCTATGCTGATCTGGGTTGTGGGTAAAGTTGTGTAAGGGAGACCTAACTACAGCAAACCATCTAAACAACTACTGCTCAGTCTTCTAATGCCAGTAACAAAAGTAGGATGCAGGTTCATACTAGTCCTAGCAGTGCAAGCTCTTTTCTGGGGTTTTTAGAGGTGGAGGGTGAGCTAGCTCACTTAAATCTTAGTAAAGGAAAGAGTGGTGAAATTCAATTTTTTTTCCTACCGGTTCTGTGGGTGTCGCTTGGTGGGCGTGGCAGGAGAAGGATACTGCAAAATCCCCATTTCTTCCCCACTCCTGGGGAAGGGTATTGCAAAATCTCCATTCCCACCCCACTCTGAGGGCCACCCAGGTATTTGCTGGTTCTCCAAACTACTCAAAATTTCTACTACTGGTTCTCCAGAATCTGTCAGAATCTGCTGGATTTTACCCCTGGTTTGGATGGTATTCATCCCAGAATTCTGAGGAAAGTTCTAGATGTGTTCACTGGATCATTAACTGATCTGGTTTGTTTGTTTTTTTATAATTTGATTTATATGCCGCCCTTCTCCGGAGACTCAGGGCGGCTTACAATGCGTTAAGCAATAGCCTTCATACTTTTGTATATTTATACAAAGTCAGCTTATTGGCCCCACAATCTGGGTCCTCATTTTATCTACCTTAGAAAGGATGGAAGGCTGAGTCAACCTTGAGCCTGGTGAGATTCGAACTTACAGTAATTGCAGACAGCTGATGTTAATAACAGTTAATAACACTGCTTTAGTCTGCTGAGCCACCAAGCCCTGTTTAACCAGTCTCTTCTAACAGTAAACTAGTAAACATCTAATTTGCTACCCATTCACAAGAAAGGAGCTAGGGAAAAAGCTGGAAACTATAGGCCAGTGAGCTTAATATCTATAGTAGTGAAGTTAATGGAATCACTCCTGAAAAAAAATGATTAATGAACATTTAAAAGTGCACAACTTGATAGACCCAAAGCAGCATGGCTTTATTGAGGGTAGAAAGTGTCAAACTGATCTAATTGACTTTTTTTTAACTATGTTACAAATATTTTGGATGAAAGTGGTGCTATGGACATAGCCTATCTGGATTTTAGCAAAGCATTTGATACTGTTTTAATACAATGACAACATAATGAACTGAGTTGTACAGGCTAGGGCAGTGATGGCTAATCTTTTCCAGACTGAGTGCCCAAAGTGCAAGCGCATGTGCATGAATGTGTGCACATCGAAACCCTCAAAATATGATGTGCACGCATGAGCCCTGTTCCCCACACATGTGTGCGTGCCCCCTGTATGTGCCCCCTGTGTATGCACGCATGGCTCCCTGCATGTTCCCCATCCTCCCACGCATGTGCGGCAAAGACCCAAAGACCAGCTGGCCAGTGTGAGGCATGCACACATGTGCAGTGGAGCTGAACTGGGGCAATGGCTCCCATGCCCACAGAGAGGACGCTGTGTACCACCTTTGGCATGTGTGCCATAGGTTTGCCATCATGGGGCTAGGGTGTGGTTCAATGGCTAGATAGATCCCAGTGTGTGATTGTTAATGGGCCACTATCTGATCAGAGACCAGTCACAACGGGTATACAACAAGGCTCAGTCCTAGGTCCTGTTCTGTTCAAAGTGTTTTTAAGTGATATAACAGAAGGATTGCTAGATAAGATTTGTCTTTTTGCTGATGACAAAAAGATGTGTAATAGAGTTGATGTTCCTGGGGGTATTCATAGCACATTAAACAATTTGGCATTGCTGGAAAATTGGTAAAAAATGTGAATATTGCATTTTGGGTTTTCTAAATGCAATGCATTTGGGAAAGAAGAATCCTTTGGCAGGGTATAGTATTATTGGGGGTACAATGTTAGACAAAATAGAAGAAAAGGATTTTGGTGCAGTCATAGCAGTTGACTGCAAATTGAATAAACAGTGTGGCTAGACAAATGTGAAGGCAAATAAAATTCTGGGATGCATCACTACAGGGTTCACCAGCATAAAAAAGGAGTTCCAACTCCCACTATATAGGGCTTTAGTCAGATCCCACTTGGAATACTTGGAATACCAGTTCTCGAGACCTCACTTAAAAAAGATATTGATAAGATCGAGCAAGTCCAGAGACGGGCAACAAAAATGATGCAAGATCTGAGGGATAAAATGTATCAGGAGAGATTGGAGGACCTGAATATGTAGAGCCTGGAGGACAGAAGTGTAGGTATGATTGAAACATTTAAATATATTAAGGATCTGAATAAGGTTCTAGAAGGCAGTAGTTTCAAAATTAAGCAAAAATCAAGAACACGGTAGGAAGGGAACTTCAATGGTAGAAGTTTCTACTCCACAGAAGGAGTAATGGAAGCTTGGAACCAACTTCCAGCAGAGGTAGTGGGTCAATTATCTATTACTGAGTTTAAACACGTTTAGGATAAACACCTGCCCTTTGGACCAGTGGAGATATTCAGCCAGTTCTATCCGGTTCAGGTGAACCGGTAGCAGTGGTGGCAGGAAGCTCCGCCCATCTGCCCAGACGTCATCATGTTCCATTTTTGAAACTCTATGCATGTGTGGAAGGTCCTGCAGGCGCACACTCAAATTTGCGAACCAGTAGCGAAGCTAAGTGAATATCAACCCTGCTTTGGACAATGTTTCCATCTCACTCATAAACACGCTCACCCACCCACCCATACAAATCTAAACAAAAATCTAGAAGAAGAAATGTAATGCTTGTCAAATTTATTTAAAGGAAAATACTGCAAAGTTGAAAAAGTCAGTCTATATCAGGATCATTTGTTCAGTTGTGCCAGAAGCAAATGGGTGTCTTCTAGATATCTTACAAACAGCATCTCAGCAAGATCTACAAAACAGGGAGAGGGGGAGAAAAGATGATCAGGTATTATTTCAGAACTCCCTCCTCTACAACTAGAATAAGTGTTGCCCCCCCCACTTTGAAAATTAGTTCTCACAGCTCCAGAATAACTGTTATGTTCTTTGTTC
>WNWU01000055.1:7973600-7988005 GCA_012654045.1 Ptyas mucosa | reverse complement strand
TATTCTATTCTATTCTATTCTATTCTATTCTATTCTATTCTATTCTACTCTACTCTACTCTACCCTACCCTACCCTACCCTACCCTACCCTACCCTACCCTACCCTATTCTAATTTTAATCCTACTTATTTTGCATACTTTTTTGTGTGCTATATTTCTACAGCCTACTTTATACTAATTGTACTTGTTCAGTGTTAAAAGTTATATGACTAAAATTCTGACACGAAAGAAAGTGATACGTCTCAAGAACTTTCCTACTGGTTGACGTAGGAAAAACAATAGGAAAAGATTAGTCAAAGGTAAGCTGAGTCAAGAATAAATTGAAAAAAATATATGTTCTGATTTCTTTTGTAAAATTCTGGTGGCTAAAGATAATGACTCTCCAATGTCTTGAGAGTTATGGCAAGAGCTTCTTTCAGGGAAACAGATGAGTAAGGGGGATCTGGATGGAGGACACAAGTAGTGATATGGGACCATACCTCTGAGTGATCTTACACAGCACAGCAGATGCTCGTAAGTGTACGGCATCTTATGCTCCACTCAAAAGCAAACATTGAGATAATTATGTAGAAAAGAGAGGCTGCAGGTGTTGGCAAACATGGCCAAGCATGTGGGAATAGATAAATATTATTCAACATTCAAGTTAAATATTACATGCAAAGCAGACTGAAAAGCAGAGTATTAAAACTGCAATATATATATATATATCTTCAATTGCCAGCTTGGAAATTGAACTCCTTTGCCCTGATTTTGCTTTGGACAAAATGTCAGTGCCAGGGGAAGCCTACAGTTTGTGTGATCAAGTGCTCAGAATGAAGAGCATGAACGAGTCCCGCTAATTATCACTGTGGTATAAACAAGACAAGGCAGAAAAGGTCATTTGCTTGACCTGACCTTTAACTACCCTCCATGTAATTTCTTTGAAGATGTGTGACATTAACATGAGGGACAACAAACGAAATCGAATTGGAGGAAGTCAAAATTAGTTTATCTTCTTAATGGCTTCCCTTCTCTTTCAGTGCTTAAGAATGGAAATTGCATAGATATCCCCGTAAAAGGCGAACTAACTTCGGGGATGTTTTGCCCTTTGGGGACGAAAAAGACTTGAGTTTATTTATTTCGATTTATTTATCAGTCCAACCATCTCACTCACAAGGTGACAAAGTGGTTGACTTGCTAAATCGTTTGGCGAAAGCTACTGATAAATCTACTTACAATTGTATGACCATTGCCTTTTGGCAGTTTTGTGTCATTACAATCCATCCATCTTTTCGGGTCATCTATCCTTTCTACTGACCTAACCTTCATCTTCTCAGTTACCTGGTCTATCTTATGCTGATCAACCTTCATCTTCTCAGTTACCTGGTCTATCTTATGCTGATCAACCTTCATCTTCTCAGTTACCTGGTCTATCTTCAGTTGATCAGCCATCATCCTCTCTACTACCTGGTCTATCCTAGTTGATCAGCCTTTATCCTCTCTGCTGCCCGATCTGTCTTTAATTGATTAGCCATCATCTTCTCTATTGCCTGATCAAGAGCCTGAAGAACCTCTCTCAGCTTAGAGCCTGAGTGGCGTAGCAGGCTAATGCCTCTTACCAAGGCAGCATTTAACATCCAGCTGCCTGCAATTACTGCGAGTTCTAATCTCACCAGGCTCAAGGTTGACTCAGCCTTCCATCCTTTCTAAGGTGGGTAAAATGGGGACCCAGTTTGTGGGGGCAATAAGCTGACTTTATATAAATATACAAAAGTATGAAGGCTATTGCTTAGCGCCTTGTAAGCCGCCCTGAGTCTCCGGAGAAGGGCGGCATATAAATATAAATAAATAAATAATAAATAATAGACGGTATAGAAAAACAATTTCCATATAGTTGACCATGTTCTATGCAACAGTGACCACATGTGGTAAGACCAGCATTCTCCCGGTCCATCCATTTTCCTGTATGTCCCCAGCTTTGATAATACATGGTATATTGCAAGTGTTAAATGGATGGACAATTCTGTTTCCAGGCAACCAGACTCACCATCAAGACTTTCTTAAAACTTACAATAAACAAGCTCTATGTCAGGGGTGTCAAACTCTTGGCCCACGGGCCGGAGGCGTCATGCGCTGGTCACACCTACCCCCTTTTTAGCGAAGGGGGCAAAAGTCACGATATGTCACATGATGAAAATGTGATGCCACGAGTTTGACACCCATGCTCTACATAGTCCTTGACTTACAACCGGTCACGTATCAACTGTTCTAAGTTATTAATGTCCCTCCCTGCAAAAAAAGCTATTTATGACCCAATTCCAGAATTCTGATGGCTACACACCTACCCTGCAGTCATAGGATTGTATTTTCAGACACTTGGCAACTGGCTGATGGCAGCAATCCCTAGTCATAGTTTGCAATCTTTTTTTTTGTTTGTTTGTTTTTGGGCAGTTTCTGCCGAAACAAAACCCAATAGGAATGCATTGATTTGCTTGATGACTGCAGTATTTGCATAACTATGGTGACGTCCGCTTAATGACCACTGCAAACAAAATTATAAAATCAGGTCCACTCACATGGGTGCCTCTACTTACAACCGTCATGACATGACATCACATCAGAACCTGCTGCAGAACTTAGCTGCCAGCTGCCTGCAATTACTGCGAGTTCGATTCTCACCAGGCTCAAGGTTGACTCAGCCTTCCATCCTTCCGAGGTAGGTAAAATGAGGACCCGGATTGTTGGGGCAATAAGCTGACTTTGTATAAAAAAGAACACCGCTTAGGGGGGGCCAAAAGCCCTACTAAGCAGGTATATACAAAAGTATGACTGCTATTGCTTAACACATTGTAAGCCACCACCCTGAGTCTCCAGAGAAGGACGGCATATAAATCGAACCAATAAATAAATAAATAAATAAACCTCCAGGCTCCACTACAGTCATAAGTCAAGGACTATTTTCATTGAACTTTAGTGCTGCTTTTGGTCACAGCCCCTCACCAACCTGCAAAAAAGATCCAATCCCATTGCAGCTGTCAAAGAGACACCACAGCTACCTAAAAACTCTGTTAAACAAGCATGATTTTGGCATGAAATGCTGTGCGCTTCACACTTTCCTGCACTCTGCCAGGTGATGGTGACAGCTGTCAGGAGATGTTCTATTTTTGTGGCAAACCTGTGAATTATGTTATCTCAAATCTCTGATTTGAGATGAAAAAGCCACCTGGAAATGAAAATGTTGTTACATTAGATTTGCTGGCAGATCTGTTAGGGAGCATCAGCAGGAATCTAGCTGGGATCTTCCAAAATACCCACCGTGTGTAAATGTTGAGTATTTATGGACCTATCTCTTCTTGAAGACTAGGGTTGTGTTTATGGAGCATGACATTTTGAGAGACTAACATTCTTAAAAATAGCATGTAGGGTAGGGAATGGCATGGCTTGACGGATAGGGACATTCCAGCTACATGTTCGGTAATATTTAACAGTAACTTTCTTATTTCTATTTACAGATCAGGAAATGACACTGAAATTAGGGGGATGTCAGTATGTTAATAGAAAGTTTTGAAATTTTAACCTTGTCTTTCTTATTATTATTGTTCGTCATCCTGTTAACTATTTTATCATGAATATAGCATATGAATGACAAGTCAATAATTTGCAAATAGCTTAGTAGTTTAATTTTTTTTAAAATAATTTTTTTATATGCCGCTCTTCTCCGGAGACTCAGGGCGGCTTACAATGCATTAAGCAATAGCCTTCATACTTTTGTATATTTGATACAAAGTCAGCTTATTGCCCCCACAAACCGGGTCCTCATTTTACCCACCTTAGAAAGGATGGAAGGCTGAGTCAACCTTGAGCCTGATGAGAATTGAACTCGCAGTAATTGCAGGCAGCTGGATGTTAAATGCTGCCTTAGTAGGCATTAGCCTCCTATGCCACTCAGGCTCCTCTGTTCAGAAGGGTGGGAAACTAATATTGCAATAATGTACGAATCAGTATTCAACTAGGGAGGATAATAAGTGTATATGTGCATGTTTTCTTCTTTTTTAAATGCTATGTTTGCTTTGTGCTTTTTGTTTTAAAATTTTTTTTTTGGAGTTTTGTATTTTATCCTTTTTTGAATAAAATAAAAAGAGCAAAAAACAAAACAAAACAAAAAAATAATCGATGAATAAATGGATTAAAAATCACCCTACAGCATGTGCAATAGACACCAAGTGACTTTTAGCAGGGGAGATCCATGATATAAAGCCGAGGTGGCGCAGTGGTTAGAGTGCGGTACTGCAGGCTACTTCAGCTGACTGCTAGCTGCAGTTTGGCAGTTCAAATCTCACCCAGGCTCAAGGTTGACTCAGCCTTCCATCCTTCCGAGGTGGGTAAAATGAGGACCCAGATTGTTGGGGGCAAGAGGCTGACTCTGTAATACCGCTTAGAGAGGGCTGTAAACAATGGTGGGATTCAGCCGGTTCGCACCACTTCGGGAGAACCGGTTGTTAACTTTCTGAGCAGTTTGGCAAACTGGTTGTGGGAAGAAATCATGAGGGCCGAGAACCAGTTGTTAAATTACTTGAATCCCGCCACTGGCTGTAAAGCACTGTGAAGCGGTATATAAGTCTAAGTGCTATTGCTATTTAGATCTCTCAAGCAAAGAAATATATTTATGTTCCTTTATGTACATACATGTTTATGTACAATGTTCGTGTATCTTTGCTATTAGAAAGGTGGCGCAGTGGTTAGAATGCAGTACTGCAAACTGACTCTGCCCACTGCTCATTGCCAGCAGTTCGATCCTGACTGCCTTCAAGGTTGACTCAGCTTTCAATTCTTCCAAGGTCAAATGAAATGAAGACCCAGATTGCTGGGCTCAGTATGCTGACTCTGTAAATCAGTGAAGAGAGAGCTGTAAAGCACTATTAACCGGTATATAAGTCTAAGTGCTATTGCCATCAGAGATCCACTGAAAACTGAAGCAAAGCTGGATATTTCTGTCACAGTTCTATACCCTTCAGGGAAACATTTACAAATGTTGATATAAACATTCACAAACAAAACATTCGCAAACAAAAATGTGAAGACAAGTGAGTGAGAAGTTCTTTTTTTTTTTTTAACTCAGTATCAGGAAAATTTGTTTCTCTGTCCTTTTGTGCTTGTAAGCCTATTCATCCCCTTTCTGCATTAACCTGATGTATGCACACAGCCTGCAGTTAAATACATATTTAGATCGTAAGCTTAAAATGTATTTTCTGCAAAAATGAACATTTTTCTCAATAGCTACTGATATATATATATATATATATATATATATATATATATATATATATATGGCAAGCATTGTGACAAAATACACAGAATGTATGAATCTGCTTTCCAGTCCATATAATAGCTAGGAAATGACACATTAAGCCAGTGTGAATCTAGCTAAATTTCTCAGTAATTCCTAGAACTGTGTAATATATGAGTTTGTGTGTGTGTCTGTGTGAGTGTCTGTATTTGTGTGTTATGTATATGTCCATGTATATGATTTTCAGAGTGCAGAAAACAGTGTGATCACCTAGTGAAGGAAATCTTTTTTTAAAGTGTATTATGGTATGCAAGACAGTACTACCATAATACACTTTAAAGAATAGATTATTTCCCCCATTTATTGGAATGGAATGGAATGGAATGGAATGGAATGGAATGGAATGGAATAGAATAGAATAGAATAGAATAGAATAGAATAGAATAGAATAGAATAGAATAGAATAGAATAGAATAGAATAGAATAGATGAAGTGGAATGTAATGTAATGGAATGGAATGGAAGGGAAGGGAAGGGAAGGGAAGAGAAGAGAAGAGAAGAGAAGAGAAGAGAAGAGAAGAAAGAGAAGAGAAGAGAAGAGAAGAGAAGAGAAGAGAAGAGAAGAGAAGAGAAGAGGGTGGAAGGGACCTTGGAGGTCTTCTAGTCCAGCCCCCTGCTCAAGCAGGAGAACCTATACTATTTCATAAAAGTGACTGTCTAGACATCCAGTGATGGAATAAACACAATTTCTGGAGGCAAGCTGTTCCACTGGTTAATTGTCCTCACCGTTAGGAAATTTCTCTTTAATTCCAGGTTGCTCCTCTCTTCAATAAGTTTCCATCCATTGTTTCTTGTCCTGCCCTCTGGTGCTTTGGAGAATAATTTGACTCCCTCTTCTTTGTGGCAGTACCCTCAAGTATTGGAATATTGCTATCATGTCATCCCTAATTATTCTTCTTCCTTGTTTTAGACGTAAGGTAAAGTTTCCCCTTGTACATGTGTGCTAATCGTTTCTGGCTCTAGGGGGCAGAACTCATCTCCATTTCAAAACCGAAAAGCCAGCGCTGTCCGAATACGTCTCTGTGGTCATGTGGCCAGCATGACTACTGTAAATGCCAAAGGCGCATGGAACGCTGTTACCTTCCCACCAAAGGTGGTCCCTATTTTTCTACTTGCATTTTTTACGTGCTTTCGAAATGCTAGGTTAGCAGAAGCTGGGACAAGTCATGGGAGCTCACCCTGTTATGCGGCACTAGGGATTCGAACCGCTGAACTACCGACCTTTTGATCGACAAGCTCAGTGTCTTAGCCACTGAGGCAACATGTCCCTTTTTTTTTAGACTAGCCAAACCCAAATCCTGCAGCCATTAATGTCGAGGTCATTTCACAAAAAAAATATTGTGAAGATTTTAGCACTCTAAAAAAATAAACACATTAATGAGTACTGAGACACACGATTTGGATCTGTCAAGGTGTAGGAAGTTAGCACCCACCCCTTTCCTAGAAGAATGAAATATTTTAGGAAATATTAAAAAGGCAGAATATTATGTTTCCCTGGATGAGAAATGGAGAAGCATGTTTTAAAGATGAAGCTTGCCCCCCCCCACCCTTTATCAATGGGCCAGAGGCAGAAATTCAATTCCCTCCCATCTTTGTCAAAGGACCATCATCTGCAACACAATAGGACCCATCTAGCAACAGAAACTTACCACATGGCACCTGGGAAGATTACATCAGCGAGCAAGGCTAGCTAAGACCCCACTCCCTGGGAGTCTGACAACCAATCAGGATACTCTTTCGGGGCCCCAGGAAGTTCAAAGCCAGAGTGGGTATAAAACCCGGGGACTCGCAGCATCTCGCCCCCTTTTCTGTTCAGGAACTCAAACCATGTGATTCCTGCCCATCATTAAACCATCTTTCCAAGCAGTCTCCATGTTTCCAGTGTCTTTTTCTCCACTTGGAGCTGAACCCAGAAGGATATTTCTTCCTACAAAGCAAAGGAGGGATGCTATGAGAGAAGAAGCCATCTTAACACCAGGAAGGAGATTGCTGATGCCAGAAAAGATTTTGGCCGCATACTAAAATCTCTCTTACTCAGCAGGAATCACCAGCATTGGGACTTTCCTGGCAGGCAGCCTGCAAGAGATCTTGACCACAAACATTGATCATCCTGAGCGGGCATACATGTGTTCGCTGCTAAAGCATATTCTGCTTCTTTTATGAAGTTTCAAAAGTTTCCAGCAGAGGAAGTCCTTTCTTTTCTGCCTAAGCAATAGCAGCCACATTGTTAAGCCCTAATTGTTGCAAACACAATTTAATTATCTCTTTTTTTGTTTGCCAACTAGGACAAAGCAAACAGTTTAATGAGACTCCAACCACACCAGATTTTTTTTTTTTTTGCAGCTTTTAACTTTAATTGCGGTAACTTTTCTTGGCTCTCAACACCAACACAGAGACATAGTCTCTTTGTTTTGCAAACTATCGGGGGCTGGCAGGCTGATAGCATAAACAAGGAAAATCCAGAAAGCAGGCAGCAGGCTGGATCTAAGTAGGCAGCTCACAAGATAGGGGGATATCTATACAACGGGGTGACAGCGTAGGGAAGGGCAGGAATTTCATGCATCAGTTGAGTGAAGACTTAGATGGAAGAATCAAAGAGCTTAGAAGAGACAGAGCTTAGAAGAGACAGTGACGCTGGAAAGATCTGGAATGTCCTTGACTGGATTCATTCCCGTTAGTGTGTGATATCGTTTGACAAAGAGTTGAACTGGATCGATTTAACATGAAGGCATAAGAGAGGAAGCGATGGTGACCTCCTTCTGGTTACCTGTCTCACCAAGGCTCAAAAGCAATGATTAAATCATGATCAGTCCTCCCTTTTCGGGAAATTATGATATGCTCCAAGGTGTAAGCTTTCATAAAATGGCAGCCCAGGTAATGCACCGTACAGTAATGCTGGATTATTTCAGGTTAACGTTCCTCAACCCACTCTTAAAAGCCAAAATAACCCCAAAACCTGTGTTCCATATCCCTACATTCAGGGGTGGGCTGCTGGGGGTTCGCAGGGGATCGGGAGAATGTCTAGCTAAGATTCTGTGCAGTTTGGAGAACCCCCAAATCCCACTTCTGGCTGGCCCCTCCCACCACACCCCTCCCAGGAGTCTCCACCCGGCCCGTTTTGGATGCAGGTAAGTGCAGGGTGCACACGGAGGCTCAGGGAGGGTGAAAAATGGGCATAACGGAAGTTTGGGAAGGCCAGAAATGAGCCTGTTTCCAGCCTCCAGAGGGCCGCCAGAGCCTGGATACGCCATTTTCACCCTTCCGGAGGCTTGAGAAAAGCCTCCAGAGCCTGGGGAGGGCAAAAATGCCTCTCCCACTATGGTGCAGGAAAATGACTAGGCCACGCCCACCATGGCCACGCCCACCCAGCAAGCGGGCAGAGAACCCCTTGCTAACATTTTTTGAAGCCCACCCCTGCCTACATTTTAAAGCCAAAATTAGAAAACAAAATTGGTTTTGACGTTCTTTAGAGGTTGAGGTAAAGAAAATGAATGAGCAAAACGAAACCCTGAAATGGAAATACTACGGGGATTTTAATGCGTGGTGGCTCTCTACTGGATAATGCCTCTGTATTTGTATTCTAGTGTAATAGCTTCCTGCATGCATATGCCCGAAAACATTATCGAAAGGAAGCTGATGCCTGTCTATAGACACAACCTCCTGGAGAGAAAGTTGTCTGTAGGGAAAGAAAAAAAAACCCCTAGTTTTGACATGAACTAACACTTTGAAATGAAGACCAGTCGCTCTCCAAAATAATGAGGTTAAGAATGAGAGGCAGGTTAGGTGGCTCAGAAAAGGAATGTGGAATGGAAGGAGAGTTCAGGAACAGGGTAACAAGGTTAACTATTCAGAGGTGCCGTGAAGGACACACTTTCAGCTTTCAGTTTTACTTCATTAAACTGTAACACTTAAGGAACTCAATTAAAAAATCCCTCGCACACGAATTGCAAAATGTCTAATTCAGTTATAGGGATACCCCTGATTTTCTGGAAGCTTACATGTTTCTAAGGGTGGGAGTTGAGGTGAATGGTTTTGGAAGGCACAAGGATGGATTTTAAAACCCCAGGAGGGGAGGGAATAGGAGAAGGGAAGGGAAGTATAACTACTTATGTAGTAGTGTAAGTGTAACTCTATTTATCACTGAAGGGTAAGTGTACACTTATCACTTAAGTGTAAGTGTAACTCTACTTATCAAAGGCTTCATTGTTTTGAAAGTGAGGAGGAAATCCTTGAAGACCTGGCTCTTCCAACGGACGGGCCTGGGTTGACTCTAAACTGATTTGTAGCCTTTTAAATCTTAAATTTGGATTGGCATTCCCACGTTTAACCTTATTTATTGGATATTCTGTTTTAATTTGTCTTTTAACATTTGTATTCTCTGTTTCTTATTGTTGTGAGCCACCCTGAGTCCTTCAGGAGAAGGGCGGCATACAAATCCAATAAATAAAAATAAATAATAAAACAGTTTCAGGTCAACTCCATCTTAAAATGTCCTTCCAATTCCAAATTTCTTAGTGAATATGTAAGCAATGATTTGAAGTTCGTTTGTCCAACACGGTTTTAAAACTAAGCACGCTTTCTACAGTATGTTGCTGTAATCAGTCTATCCATCAGTTTAATGAAAAGAAGGACTAGGGGATGACATGATAGCAGTGTTCCAACATCTGAGGGGTTGCCACAAAGAAGAGGGGGTCAAAGTATTCTCCAAAGCACCTGAGGGTAGGACAAGAAGCAATGGGTGGAAACTCATCAAGGGGAGAAGCAACTTAGAACTAAGGAGAAATTTCCTGACAGTTAGAACAATTAATCAGTGGAACAACTTGCCTCCAGAAGTTGTAAATGCTCCAACCCTGGAAGTTTTTAAGAAGATGTTGGGCAACCATTTGTCTGAAATGGTATAGTTTCCTGCCTCAGCAGGGTGTTGGACTAGAAGACCTCCAAGGTCCCTTCCAATTCTGTTACTCTGTTATTCTTTTGAAGGGAAGGGGAGAGGAGAGGAGAGGAGAGGAGAGGAGAGAAGACAAGAGAAGACAAGACAAGACAAGACAAGAGAAGAGAAGAGAAGAGAAGAGAAGAGAAGAGAAGAGAAGAGAAGAGAAGAGAAGCACTTTTGAAGGACATGAGGACCATCAAGGTAAGGGACAGAAAAGTTCTTTTAGGGGAGATAGAAAATGATCTAATTAGCAGTTTGCCCACATGAAGAAGAGATCTGCAAGAAGAGTGATAGAAAACTGCCTTATATTGAGTCAGGCCATTAAGTTTAGTATTGATTGGTTGCATCAGGATGGGATTCAAATAGCAGTTTTTTCTACACATAGTTGCCAGCTATGGAAGGTAGAAGATCTATAAAAAAAAGTTCAGAATGATCTCTGAATGATCTTGAACAATGGCCTTAATTTTTTTCAGGCCACAAAACCTGTTAGGTTTTTTTTTTTCTTTTTTAAAGACCTGGAATCCTTAATAAAGAAGCGAAGTTTTTGTGATGGAAAATGGGATGCCTATGAATGAATTAGACCTATAAATATCATGCTCTTCAGGAAATGTACAGGTCATCCTCATCCTTATATGCTTCCAGCTTCCAATGCAGTGGTGGTATTCTGGCGAACTGGTAGCGATGTCTGCGGGAGGCTCCGCCCACCCACTCGGATGTCATCACGTCCCGTTTTTGACGCTTGTGCTGCCCCAGCTACGGACCTCAAAGAACGCAGCACACACAAAGTCTGTACAAACCTTAGTTTACTAAATTAAATAAGTTTTTTTTCCAAACAGAGGCTGTTAATTAACTTTCTTAACAGCCTACAAGAATCCAAAGAATAAACAATCTTAATCTTACTATGGTTGGCAGAAAGCCCAGAAGCAATTTGCAAAGAACTAAGATCAAGGCACAAAGGAGAGTGAACAAAGTTGTTCCCTGCAAAATAGCTTCAGTCGGCGTTCCTCCTTAAATAGGCTAAGGGAGTGGCCAATTAGCCCCAAGCCTTACTCTTGAGGAGACCTCCTCCTGAGGAGCCACTCCTGCCTTTTGGCAGCTCTTTGCGCCCGTGCATCGAAAAGAAGCTCCTTCTCTTCGTCCTCTTCTCTTAAGGGAGCTTCTGTAGGTTCTGAAGGCCCTGGCTGAATCACCGCCTCTGGCACCACATCTTCTCCAGCCTCATTGTCCGACTTGAGTGCTAGCTGCACAGGCTGCTGGTGCAGCACCACACCAGCCTCCTCGCTGTCCGAATCAGCCACCAGCTGCACAGGCCGCGTATGGGCCACAACACTGCTCTGCGCATTTGCGAACCCGTAGCAAAGTTAAGTGAATACCACCCCTGTTCCAATGAAAACATACCATCAAATCTATTATCTATAGCCACAATTGTTTTGACTCGCAAACAGCTGATGGAATCAAACCAGACATTCTGGAGACTGAATGAGATCTGGAGAGCAATGAGATCAGTAGACAGATTGATACAGCTAGTTTAACTCCCAGGGAGGACCTACCTATTAAAAAAGAATCTGACTACGGAACCAGAACAACAGAACAGCTTTGGTTTTTACCTACATCCTATAACCACTCAAAAATATTACACTACAGCCCATTCTAGACAGACAGCAGCATTGTACTTTCTCAGGCACTGTCTATATGCAAGGCACCTGTCCTTGCATATAGACAGCCAGTCAACCTGAAGCAGAGTCTCACAAGCAACAAGGAACCATAGGAAAATGATGCTAACATGGGGACCAGGTGTGAAATCCAGCAGGTTCTGACAGGTTCTGGAGAACCAGCAGCAGAAATTTTGAGTAGTTCAGAGAACCAGCAAATACCACCTCTGGGAATGGAGAGGGGAGGGAATGGGGATTTTGCAGTACTCTTCCCCTACCATGCCCATCAAGCCACGCCCACCAAGCCATTCCCAGGCCTGAAAACAAAGTCATATCTGAGCATTTCAGTCATCCAGGACATTCTTTGTTAGATATCAAAGTGGCCATTCTGGAAAACCAGGACTTATCCACCATTTAGTGAGAGGTACTGAACTTACATAGCATACATTGAAAGGTGACAAGCAATCTCCCAAGGCGTCAACAGGCACAATTAGCTTTTAACACTTCAAAATGCTTATTTAAAATGGTTAAAATTGCAAAACACTTGCAATCTGGCTCATGTATAATTTGCATTTGCATAACTAGTCTGTTTTCCTTCCTTTTCCCTCCCTCCTCACATTCCAATCGGAATCCTACCCTCGTTTAACCTCATTTGATGCACCCCATGCAATAACAAGCAACAGCATTAGCATTTAGGCTTATATATTGCCCCATAATGCTTTAAAGCACTCTTTGGGTGATTTACAATGTAAGTATTATTTGCAAATTGCCCCCAAGAATCTGGGTCCTGATTTGACCAGCCTCAGAAGGATGAAAGGCTGAGTCAACCTTGAGCTGGGATGGATGGATGGATGGAAAGGGGAGGGGAGGGAGGGAGGGAGGGAGGGAGGGAGGAAGGAAGGAAGGAAGGAAGGAAGGAAGGAAGGAAGGAAAGTAGCTATAGCGTGTAGACTTATATATTGCTTCACAGTGTGCGTTAAAGCCCTCTCTAAGCAGTTTACAGAGTCAGCATCTTCCCCCCAACAATCTGGCTCCCCATTTTACCGACCTCGGAAGGATGAAAGGCTGAGTCAACCTTGAGCTGGGATGGATGGATGGCTGCCATTACCATCCCTTGCATGATACCCTTGGGGTGAAATGCCAACTCACAAATATTTCTAGTCAATGAATTGATAAAACCAAATGTGTCAAGGGGAAAAGCACAACTCAATCACTATGCCAATTTCCAGGGGTGAAATCCAGCAAATTCTGACGGGTTCTGGAGAACCGGCAGCAGAAATTTTGAGTAGTTCGGAGAACCGGCACATGCCACCTCTGGCTGGCCCCAAAGTAGGGTGGGAATGGAGATTTTGCAATATCCTTCTCCCAGGAGTGGGGAGGGAATGGGGATTTTGCAGTATCCTTCCCCTGGAGTGGGGTGGAATGGAGATTTTGCAGTATCCTTCCCCTGCCGCGCCCACCAAGCCACACCACATCCACCAAGCCACGCCCACAGAACCAGTAGTAAAAAAAATTGGATTTCACCACTGCCAATTTCCCAAAAACAATTTAAAAAAAACCCCCACTTCTATGCCATAGTCTGCTTATCAGTGAGTGGATGCAGACAGAAAACCCTCAACTCTAATCAAGTTAATTTTTTTAATGGTAATTTTGTTTTCCTTTCCTTTCCTTTCCTCCCAGCTCTTCTTTCACCCTGTTTAAAGCACTTGGGGTTGCTTTAAAATCTCCTCCCACCTCCTTGTTGTTCAATTTTTATTTTCATTTTTCCAAATGCCTCCACTTCAGGACTTCTGTTGTGTGGCTCGTCTTCATGCCAACGAAAAGGACTTTAATTCAGGAGTTATTAGCCCCTCTCCCCCCACCTCTTTTCTGCACACATGCCCAGGCTTCTTCAGCTGTCTGCGAGGGAATGTATTTAAAGCTTGTGAGTTAATTGGAAGAAACATGATTGTAAGGGATTAAGCGGTCCCCTCAATTCAATATGCAGAATTATGTTTACACAGCCCAAAAGAGATTAATCTGCTTTTTCTCTCTCTCTCTCGTTTGACTCCCTTTCCAAAGCTTAGGCTTCTAATCACAAAAGGAGAACAACAAGTCTGGTGCTCTTGTTATTATAGGGTGGAAATTGCTGGAGGGGTAGGTATAAAGGCATTGGCTTAAAACTCCTGTATCTTTGTAGCCAAACTTTTGCTCCAGTGAAGGTATATTGTTCTCTCCTGTTTTGAAACATCTAATAGAACTTGAGATGAAGGCTCCAGTCAGTTTTGTGACTGTTTCCATCCAGTTTGCTTTGAAGCCCAAGATTGGAGAAAACAAGGGTTTCGAAAGTACTTTGTTTCTCCCAAAATAAGACATCCCCTGATAATAAGCCCGATCGGGCTTTTGAGCGCATGGCAATAAGGCTAAGTGCTTATTTCAGGCTTCAATATATATATATATATATATATATATGTAGGTCTTTGGTTATTCGGGTTTTCTCCCGCGTAAAATTGGAA
>WNWU01000055.1:7917867-7954045 GCA_012654045.1 Ptyas mucosa | reverse complement strand
TCTATCTATCTATCTATCTATCTATCTATCTATCTATCTATCTATCTATCTATCTATCTATCTATTTATCTATCTATCTATCTATCTATCTATCTATCTATCTATCTATCTATCATCTATATCTGTCTATATCTTTCTATCTGTCTATCCATCTATCCATCTGTCTATCTATATCTATCATCTCCAGGAGGTAGATAGGAGATAGTCAAGAGGATATTCTAAAGAAAGTATGCATCAACTCTTGACTTTCTCAGTAGTGTCAACCGAAGGTAGAAACTTAGACATTAAGCCTTTGGTGAAGATAGTTTATTGTAGTTTACAATAGTTTATTGTACTGAAATTAAATGTAGCAACCAAGAATAGTACATGGTTACCAACTGAGAAGAACATATAGGGATAATATTAGAGCAGCCAGTTTGACTAACTTTAGTATGGGAGCTTTCATCCTGACCTACCTAACTAACCACTGCACATCATTGTACATCCCGCTGATTTAAGCTTCTTTCAACCAAACTGAAATTGGTTTAAATCGAGGTTTACGGATTGGACCTTTTCACATTCCTGCTATGAAATGCCAGAATGTATTTTCAAAGTGACCCCGTCAGGGCTCATTGTGAATGTATCTCCTTCAGCTGAACTTCTGATAAATGGTTCATGATTGTATGCTGATTTTGTCAGAAAATGTCATTCAGGCATGAACAATGCATTTGCTGGGAGCAAGGTCACCACAGAACAAGATTTCTTCACAAATAAAGTCTGTTTAGCTTTCACTTTTTACCTGTTTGCAAATTGAAACTCGGCAACTTTTCCTACAGGTTTTGCGTGTGTACAAACAGCCATCTCACTGGATCCTTCAGGAAAAAAGCTTTAATGCATGTAGTGAGGAGTAAAAAAATAAAGTAAAAGAAAATCCTATGTTCATATGAAGAGGTTCGTTCTCCTGAAGTCCCCCTTTCTTATCTAGATTCTTTCATTTTTTTAGATGGGGCCTTCAATATTTTCCCACTCTTCTACTAGGAAGGGAGGGAGGGAGGGAGGGAGGGAGGGAGGGAGGAAGGAAGGAAGGAAGAAAGGAAGGAAGGAAGGAAGGAAGGAAGGAATAATAAAATAAAATGACTAATTGAATTTTCCTCCGTAAGTACTACTGCTGGGGTTTATTGCTGTGTTCTCCAAGTAGTGGAAGGAGCCCTCATGGATTAAATGATAGATTACTGTTTATAGTGTTGTTTTAATTATAGCTCCTTGTTGCCAAGCAAATGAACTTCTCAAAGTCAAAATCCCAGCATTCTTGCCTGCTTCCAGATGCTAATAGAAATTTTAAGTGCATTTCTTTGAAAAGGTTAAAAAGAAAGACGACCCAGTCATCATCATCATCATCATCATCATCACCATCCTCCATCATCATCGTGACTTTGGTTCTTTTGCCTCTGACAAAAGTAACCTAATTAGCCAAAGCTGACAATGGGTTGCAGCATTAACGCATAACGTCAGGAAGTCGATATATCACATTGATCCGATGCACAAGAAGTACTTGTAGTTATTCATTCATCCTTGCTGTCTAAATGCCTATACAGGCAGTTCCCAATTTACAACCACAACTGAGCCCAACATTTCTGTTGCTAAGCAAAACAGTCGTTAAGTGAGTTTTGCCCCGTTTTCTTGCCAATTGGATCTTGGGATTGAGGGAGTTGAGATATATCATATCTTTAGAAAATGTTGGATAACTACAAATAGGTGGGCAAAGATTTATACATTTTTTTATGGTAGGAAAGTGGAGACAAATGAGTTTTTCTCCCTTCCTTTATAACATTGAACTCAACATCATTCCATGAAATTAAAGGGTTGAGATCCAGGATAAACAAATAGATACAAATTATAATTAAAGTTTTGAATAGGCTGGCGGCATGAAGTGATGATGGACACCAACCTAGATGGCTTTAATCAGTCAACTGAATGAAGAATAAGACTAATCTTTGCCTGACAGCTGCCTAGTAGTACCTCTGCAATCACCTTCTATTGAGCAGAAGAAAGGGGAAAGGGTTCCTTGGAGGAGTCTTCCGAGTAAGTGGAAACTCTTAGCAAACTCTTAGGAAAGCCAGGTGTTATGCTTCAACAGGTGAAACAACAACATTCTCTCAACTAAACTGAAGCTAAGCACCTGACTCAGAGTGTTAAGTGATGCCTTGTAATTCCAGGGGAAGATACCTTCTAAACTCAAGACTGGGAATAGGAAATGATGATATCCATGTACATCCATGTCCAAATTGTTCTGACCTAGGCTTCTCCAGCAGCCCAAAGCCGAGTCCTCATCCTGATAAACCCCTTTTATTTAATTTACAGTGAATTACTCTCCAGCAAAGTCTTTCCTCTCCCACAGTCTTTCAAGATAGTTCACAATTACCGATTTTTATCAGGCTTGGAGAGCGACCAGGCTGGTATCTTTCAGACACCGCAATACTTGACAAGAATGCAGGGATGAACTAATTGTCTCCTGCAAACTCCACTCCCCTTCCATTCCTCTTGAATTTCCTCTGGGAGGGGCCAGTCATCGTCCACCTGTGGCCTTACTGCCAAGTCGACCCTTGTTCTTTAGCTTTCCCCTTCGTCTGGCAACTCTGCGCATGTGCACACTGGGAACAGACTCCAGCTGTTCATCTGCCTCACTGATGTCTGACTCTGAAGGCAACTGGTAACTGGCATATGGCCCTGGCCCCCTCTCTGCCTCCGATGCAGAGCCCTCATCAGAGCCTTCCCCAGACTCCAGGATTGGCCCATGTTCCTCCCCAACCTCCTCACTGTCCGAATCTGCTGCCAGATCTGCTAGTGAGCCACAACACAAATGAAGAATTGTGTAATTTGTGTCAGGTGTGAAGAATCAGGACCATGCATTAAGTTCCAATTAAGCTGATTTATTGCTCATGTCTATGTCACAGTTAACACTAAATTGGTGCTAGATAAGAGTCAACGGAAATCAAAAGGGGCTAAACTTGGACTGCTTGTGAGAATGTAATGACTCCAGGCTAATTCCTCTCTTGACTCCACCCCCAGGCTCTGCTTGTTCTTCTCCTACAACTTGCATAACAGGCACGTAGCTTTCTTGTGGAGAACTTTTCTCCAGATAGAATCGTTTGCGGGATAGAGCCATTCTCTGATACAACTTGGTATCAGCATTTTCTCGACCCACTTTTGACATTGGAGGTGAAATATAACCTCTCTTGCCACATAAAGCCAATCAGCTGTAGATTCTGCTGTAATTAATATTCATTGGGTAATGAGCAATGCCATTAAAATACTTTCAGCCTTTGTTTCCGGAACACTGTATCATTTAGGATTATTGCTATATTTGACAAGTGTACTGTTTGGACTATGTACACAACAGCAGTGTACAAGATGATTATTTCTAAGAACCGAAGGTGCATTCAAGAGATATGGATGAATGGCCTCATTACTTTTGCATGACAAAAGTAACAAAATTTCTATAAACCATGGTTTTGAAGGGTGGCCCATTCTTTCTTTAGGGATAACAGAACACACACACACACACATACACACACACAAGAAGGCATTAGGAAGAAAAATACAATCTAGCTGCCATAACAGAAGCTTGGAGAACACAAAGATCTGTTGCGAAGCTGTGTAGGAGAAGGAGGGAGGCACAGCCAAATATTTCAAGGACATGTTAATGACAGCAATTCATTGTCAATGGCAATGCCTATAAACAAGCTATTCTACAGATTTTGCTCCCTCTGCGATGCTAAGCAAGACAATGGTAGGTATTCTAATGCATTCAAAAATATTCACATCCTGCAAAGGGTCATTGTAATGACTTTGTCAATGCTGGTGCTCAGGACCCTGGACAGCACCCCACATTTCATGGGAGCTGGTAGTATTGTTAAAGGGGATTCGGGTTAATGTAAAGATTCCAAGTAACATTCCCAACAAAAGAAGACTCTGAGGCTTGAGTTTCCTCAAAGTTCCATTTTATTAGAGATGTCCTATTGGCACATCTGGGAAAACTTGAATCTGAAAGTTTCCAGGTTTTCCCCACCCAAAAGAAAGTCCAAGTCCCTGCCCAACACCCACATATCCATCACATGGTCCAATCAGGCACCATCCAAAACTGAAGATGCCTCCCAGTCACCTCATTGCAGCTGTAGGGCACTGTGGCCTTGACTCTCTGAGAAAAGAATGTTATCTTGACTACATATCACCCACACTCTATACAATCCCCCCTCCCATTTTCCCACAGTAGAAAATATGGCAGGCTTCAAGGCTCAACTGTAAAAGATGGCTTCCAGGTCTGACAGACACCTTTCGAGGACAAATCAAGTGCAAATAACAGTATTGGCAAAGCAGTTGATTTCAAGACCCATAACCCAATAAATAATAGTAATAATAAAAAAAACCCCCAGAGTCAGAGAACATTAAAAATGACATGGTTTGACATGACAAGAGGAGCTTTTGTACTGAAGTTATAATTGTGTGTAGAAAATATATTACACATCGTTCCTGCAAATCTGGCGTATGTCATGCAAGAATATTTTTCCCTGCCATTTCTTAAATATTGCAAGCATTGCCTTAAAGTTAAGGAATTTTGATCTTGCAGTAGCCATTCTTTCTTAATACCAGAAGGTCATTCCCTGTTCCCCCGAGCTTAGCAGAATTTCAGAATGAAGAACAGAAGACAGTAATGTTCAATTAAGAAGTCAATGAAGGAGGGGTAACCTGCTAGGGAAGAACATTTTTTGCGTAAACTGGGTGACACTTTTCAGCACCAACATTCAGCCACAGGCGTGCTAAAAGAAAGAGTATCTTCCCAGCTCCATGGTCAGATAGCACTGCATTGATAACGTTTTAATATAAACATATCCTGTTCGGATTTTTTAAACGTATACGAGGACGTTAACGTTTTTATATCTGCTCTTTTCCTAGAATTTTGTAAGACACTTTAGGATTTTTTTTAAAGTGAGCAGAAAGTAATAAAGTAATAAAAGTAATAAAAGTAATAAAAGGTAATAATAAACAACGGTACATGACAAACTACTTCTAAAACTAAAATCTTATGGTATTTCTAGTCCCCTGCATAACTGGATAGCTGCGTTCCTGTCAAACAGGCAACAAGTGGTCAAAATAGGGAGCGCTTGACTCCCTCTTCTTTCGGGCAGTCCGAGATATTGGAACACTGCTATCATGTCTCCTCTAGTCCTTCTTTTCATTAAACTAGACATAACCTGATTTATTGCTCTTGTCTATACAGAAGAATCTGGTCAACTAACGGTCAGCACTAAATTGTTGCTAGATAAGAGTCAACAGAAATCAAAAGCGGGTAGACTTGAACTGCTTGTGAGAATGTAATGACTCCAAGCTAATTCCTCTCTTGACTCCGCCCCCAGGCTCGGCCTGTCCTTCTCCTACAACTTGCATAACAGGCACGTAGCTTTCTTGCGGAGAACTTTTCTCTTTAGAGGTTAGAGTTGTTTGTGGGTTGGAGCCATTCTCCAATACAATTTGGTATCAGAATTTTCTCGACCCACTTTTGACATTGCAGGTGAAATATAACCCGTCTTGCCACATAAAGCCAATCAACTGTAGATTCTGCTGTAATTAATATTCATTGGGGAATGAGCAATGCCATTAAAATACTTTCAGCCTTTGTTTCCAGAACACCGTATCATTTAGGATTGTTGCTATATTTGACAAGTGTACTGTTTGGACTATGTACACAACAACAGTGTACAAGATGATTATTTCTGTAAGTGGTCAAAATAGGGAGCGCCCTATAAATCCTGCACCTGTTAATAGCGGTGTCCCCCAAGGCAGCATTTTAGGACCAATACTCTTCATAATTTATACTTATACTTCACATATTGGGGAAAACTGTTTGCCAAAAAGGGGATATATTAGAAGAAAAGCGCATGTAAAATCGTGTACAAATTTTCAAATACAGGAGGAAAAAAAAAGGCTTAGCGAAATTAAATAAAAATCAATCAATTAATTAAAAACTAAATAGGCAAATCCATCGTAATGAAATAATCCAGGAGTTACGGATGGGAGATTAGAAAATGTCATTTATAATCTCATGGTGAATTTGAAAGGTTTGTGTCGATGCTGTGAAGGGACTTAGAAAGGGAGGAAGAAGAGATCGTATTGATATGTGATCTTAAAAACACATTTACAATGAAACTTAACTTCATAAATATACAAAATATACAAAAGAACTGAATGCGAAGGGGATGCTACCAGTTTGGAAGGCATAAAACATTGGAGGGGACAACCAAAACATGAGGAGAAAACCCAGATTTGTTGTTGCTTAAATGCTTTGTAAGTTATGCATTTTAGTACATACTTGCTCCTATTTTAAAAAAAAAATCAGAAAAACAACTGATTTTTTGAGATTCCGGTCAGCTTTTCCCTCCCTCTGTTGTCTGGACTCTGTGGCAAGACTCAAACAAATGTTTGCGTGCATGTGTTGAGTGCGTTCCATCAGTCTTCAAGTTTAAATCTGTTCTAAGCTAGGCACCCTAAAAAAGCAGGAAGCAGGAACTGGTCCCAGCAAAAACTTTTATTTACACGACTGTGAATTACTTCCATTCACAGTCAGCAAGGTTTGTCCAAACAGTTTTTCAAAGGAATATTTATCAACGCACCTTATCTCGTTTGGCAAGCTGCCACGTAACTTGTTTCCAAATGCAGAGTAAGGCAAAACTTGGCACAGAGTCTCTTAGAGTCACAAACAGAACTTTCCACTCTTGAAATGACTGACCGAACGAATTGTTTCTTGCAAAAGCCCATTCCCCATTCTCTCCTCTTTTGTTTCCTATGGGAGGGGCCAATCATCTCCAAGGTTTGGCTTTACTCCCAAATTGACCCTGCTTTCTGAGTTGTTCTTGTCTTCTAGCAGCTCTGCGCATGTGCACACTGGGAACGGGCTCCAGCTGTTCCTCGGCCTCGCTGCTGTCTAGCTCCCTCTCTGCCTCCGACGCACAGTCCTCGTCCGAGCTTCCCCCAGCCCCCAGGACTGGCCCATATTCCTCCCCAACCTCCTCACTGTCTGACTCTGCTGCCAGCTCTGCTGGCCACCAGCGGACCACAACAAAATCATGCAAACTGACTTTCTAATAGGGTAATCAATTCACCGCAGCCATGATCCCGAATCACCATGCTGCGGTTGTCTGAAATCAAAGACTGTCCTGTATCTATTCTTTTTTGAAATATTTTTTTTTCCGTGAAATCTTTGGAATGTCACGCCGATCTTGGCTGCTTGACTCTGCTTTTGAAGAAGACTCAGCTAGCAAAAATTGCAAGTGTAAAAAAATGGAGAAATATTCTCTGAAGCCAGTTCATTTTTTTTCTTTAGCCAGAGATGAAGAGAGGTATTCCTTTGATCTGGTATCCCGGATTGGGAATATCTTTCCATGGAAGACAGGATGGGCAGCCACTGAAGGCCAAATTTTGATGCTCATGCACAGATCCTGGTTGTGTCTTTTTTCTTTAAGACCCTTGCTACCAAAGTGAGTAGGGGACACGGTGGCTCAGTGGCTAAGATGCTAAGCTTGTCGATTGAAAGCTCGGCAGTTCAGTGGTTTGAATCCCTAGTGCCGCATAATGGGGTGAGCTCCTGTTCCTTGTCCCAGCTTCTGCCAACCTAGCAGTTCGAAAGCATGTAAAAAATGCAAGTAGAAAAATAGGGACCGCCTTTGGTGGGAAGGTAACAGCGTTCCGTGCGCCTTTGGTGTTGAATCATGCCGGCCACATGACCATGGAGATGTCTTCGCCAGCGCTGGTTCTTCAGCTTTGAAACGGAGATGAGCACCGCCCCCTAGAGTCGGGAACGACTAGCACACATGTGCTAGGGGAACCTGTACCTTTACCTTATCAAAGTGAGTAATTTGTTGATTACTGTGTGTTCTAAAATTCATTTTGCATTTGATTTTACGGTTTTACCTTATAGATGGCAATGTCACAAAAATCTAGCAAAATCTTCTAGTTTGTGAGCTAGATAGGTAATATTTCAGCTGGAACAGCTGGTTGTCGAAACACATGTTCATCATTCACCTGTGAGTCCATCCTTTGGTCCTGAAAACCACTCTAGGGTCACGACCAAGCATGGGGAAAGAAAGAAAGTTCACTCATCCAGGATATTATTCTACAACCATCTCTCCAGCCGAGCCTTCTGATATAATGATCAGAATCAAGAGAGAGACCCTTTTACAAGAAACTATTCCCTTAAACAACAGGGGTTCTTCTTCCAGTCGAATCCAGTGACCTGCCCTGACCTCCTGAGTAGCCAGTATCAAAGCCTGAAAGCTTAAAGCTGGAGGCAAAAGTAGAGAAAGGAAGGAACTGTCTAACTCTCTTAAGATTTAGATTTTCTGTCTTGGAGGAACTTGCCAGCCGGTTAAAAGAAAACAAATACTGTGCTGAAATCTATCTTGCAGGATCTCAGAAACGTTCTTCCCCTGTGAAACAGGACTCTGGTTTTCCATCTAATTTCTTGGATGTTTTCTTTCGCATTTTTCTTGGAGTTATTGTTGTTGTTAGTTGTGAAGTTGTGTCCGACCCATCACGACCCCATGGACAACATTCCTTCAGGTTTTCCCATCCTCTACCATTCCCTGGAGACCATTGAAGGTCACGCCAACTGCTTCAATAACTCCATCCAGCCTCCTCCTTTTCTGTCGTCCCTTTCTTCTTTTGCCCTCAATCTTTCCCAGCATCAGGCACTTCTCCAGGGAGTCCTTCCTTCTCATTAGGTAGCCAAAGTATTTGAGTTTCACCTTCAGGATCTGGCCTTCTAAAGAGCAGTCAGGGTTGATCTCCTCTAGGACTGATTGGTTGGCTCACCTTGCAGTCCAAGTGCAGGAGTCTTTTCCAGCACCAGAGTTCAAAGGCCTCAATTCTTTGGCGCTCAGCCTTTCTTATGGTCCAACTTTCACAGCCATCCATTGCAACTGGGAAAACCATCGCCTTGACTATATGTACTTTTGTTGGCAGGGTGATGTCTCTGCTTTTTAGTAAGATATCTAGATTTGCCTTAGCTTTCCTCCTTAGGAGCAAGCGTTTTTTAATTTCAATTTTAATTTTAATGACGAAAATAAATCTTAACTCTCCAGATATTTAAGAACTTGCTTATGAGAATCTGTTCGGGCTGTCAATGAAGATGCTGGACTAGGAGTGGGAGCCACATGAATTTTAGTCCTACGTTCGGTATGAAAGCCATCTGGTGTTTTTGAGTCAGTCCCTCTCGCTCAGCCTAGAAAGAAGGCAATGGCAAATGTGTTTTGAAACTACCTAAGAAAGCTGCATGGATTAGTCCATGTATTCTCAAAATTATATATATAAAAAAACTTTGGTCATCCCATTGCGAAAAAGAAGTTGAGACTTTGGAAAGAGTACAGGGAAGAACAACAAAGATGATTAAGGGAGTACAGACCAAACAAACAAAGAATGGTTGTTGGAACTGGGTATGTCTAGTTTGATGAAAAAAAGGACTAGGGGTGACATGATAGCAGCGTTGCAATATTTGAGGGGCTGCCACAAAGAAGAGGGGGTCAACCTATTCTCCAAAGCGTCTGAAGGCAAAACAAGAAGCAATGGATGGAAAGTTATCAAGGAGAGAAGCAACCTAGAACTATGGAGAAATGTCCTCATGGTTAGAACAATTAATCAGCTTGGCTCCAAAAGTTGTGGTACTCCAACACTGGAGTTTTTAAGAAGAGATTGGACAATCATTTGGTATGGGGTTTTCTGCTTGAGCAGGGGCTTAGATTAGAAGACTTCCAAGGTCCCTTCCAACTCGGTTATTCTTTTCTGTTCTGAGTTGTTAAACAGCAAGGACAAATGGACGCTGAGCCTGTCAATCGGAAAGGTCAGCAGTTCGGTGGTTCGAATCCCTAGGACGGGTCTCCTGCATGAGCAGGGGGTCGGACTAGATGACTCCAAAGTCCCTTCCAACTCACTGTTACATATACGATCCATTATTAGCAGATTAAATTTTTCAATCTCAAAACATTTCCCACTTTTTTTTCTGAGCTTGGAAAGACAGCTGCCTTGAATATTCTTGAAGGTTCTAAGTCTGGAACAGACCCAACTCAAGCTGAAAAGGCCTATTTATGGTATAAAATGGGAACGTTTCAAATCAAAATGGTCAGATGAGCAGAGGAACCCATCCTGCAAAGTCCGACCAATTGATCTGAGCTTCAACCAGCTATTTCAAGCTTGACGTGCTTGGAGCTTAATGTTCAAAAGTTCCAGATTTGAAATGTTTTGCCCAATCTATGCAATATATTTGCAGAAAACAAATTTCCTCTATAACGAAAGACAAATCGGTACGTTATTATTATTTTTTATTTATTTATCCAGCTACCCTGAAAGCAGTTGTACTCTAGCCGGCGGAAAGAATTAAATGTTCAAAAGAAGTTGCAAATGAAAACTTAAATAATGCTTACAGCGCTAAACTAAAATTATAACATTTAAAAGCGCTGTCACAACATGGCATACATAATTCAAGGTACTAATTATTCCAGGAGTTGGGTGGCTGCCACAGAGAATACTCTGTAGTCCATATGGGAGAAAGTTATTCCAGATATGAATTCTGAAGGATTATCAGATCAGTTTATAGAACAGAAATCTTATCCTTCCCTCCCCCCCACTTTTTTCCTGGTGTTGGAATATCACAAAAGAAGAATCCACAATGGAGAGGAATGGAAAGGCAAGTAATGCTTTACAAACAAGTAAATATTTGGGTCTTTGTAAGGGTAGTCACAAGCTTCCCTTCACATATTACACAGGGGAGGTATCAGGGGTGAAATCCAGCAGGTTCTGACAGGTTCTGGAGAACCGGTAGCAGAAATTTTGAGTAGTTCGGAGAACCGGCAAATACCACCTCTGCCTGGTCCCAGAGTGGAGTGGGAAGGGAGATTTTGCAGTATCCTTCCCCTGGAGTGGGGTGGGGATGGAGATTTTGCAATATCCTTCCCCTAGAGTTGGGTGGGAATGGAGATTTTGCAGTATCCTTCCCCTGGAGTGTGGTGGGAATGGAGATTTTGCAATATCCTTTCCCTGCAGTGGGGAGGGAATGAGGATTTTGCAGTAGCCTTCACTTGGAGTGGGGTGGGAATGGAGATCTTGCAGTATCCTTCCCCTGCACCCCACACCCACCACGCCACACCACGCCCACCAAGCCATGCCCACAGAACCGGTAGTAAAAAAAAAAATTGGATTTCACTACTGGGTGGTATTCACTTACCTTCGCTACTGGTTTGCAAATATGAGTGTGTGCATGTGCAGAGTGTCAAAAACAGGAAGTGATGACATCCAGGCGGGTGAGCGGAGCCTCCCACAGCCGCCGCTACCAGTTTGTCCGAACTGAATAGAACTGACTGAATACCACCACTGATGCTACATAAACTGGAGAATGTGATTGGAGGAATACTGACTTAGCGCTGAAATAGTGTGTGTGTGTGTGTGTGTGTGTGTGTGTACACGCATGTAGGATAATAAATGGAGCTTGTACAATATATGGCCTCCTGTCACCCACTTTAAATGCCATCTAACTCTCGAGGCAGACAACTCTTAAGACAGTATGCTAATTCTATATCATAACCCTAAACTACAGGAGGATTAACGATGGCAGAAGCAATGTTCATTGCAGCACATAATAGAAATGTCAGCAAAAGGCATAACACCTGCTTCCTATACCGCATAAATGCTCCGCTTATGAATAATGTGATTTTATATGGGTGCCAAGCATATAAGAACATGGCAGGCTAAACTCGGCAAAAAGTCTTTGCTTCTGTTTGCTAACGTGCTAGATTTATCGCGTAAAAACAAATATCCAAGGGGAAGAACGAGAAGCACGATTTAACTTCATTTTAAGGACTGTACTCACTCACATTATTTTTATTTATTTTTTTTTTTATTAATACATCGCCCTAGTTTGTTTTCATGAAGAATTAGCAATTTATTGCTACATCAGTTGTTCTATACGCATTTATAAGGCGAATGCACGAATGTCTGTCTCGCTCCGTCGTGCTGGCAGCACTGCCCGTAATGCAGACTTCCTGGTTATTTCTGCTACAGTTTTGATCTAGGCCAAAACGTAGGAATTGTGTGCACATGGACAATTCCCCCCCCCCCCCCAGCCTCTGCCTTGATTTTTGAAAAGGTCATCAAAATAAATGAAAAGACAGGGAGGCTCGTTCTATGGAAGATGAAGTGCACACACATCACTAAATTAATTCAGTTGTCAGAGGTCTAGTCCCTGTGCCTGAAGACAAACACTATTTTATAAATTAATCGCACGCTGAAAAAGTAAGCAGATTGGCCCTATTAGAGCCAGAAAGTAAGTTACAGAGGCAGTCATCGGATTAGCAGAAGTGACGACGGGTAAAATGGATGGGTGGGAAGAGGGTTATTTCTGCTACAGAAAAAGGAAGCACAATTCAACAATGGATCTTCAAATGGATTCTGCTACAGGGAAACGTATGTCAGTAACACCTCTAATGAAAGAAGACTCCGGGGCTCAAGTTTCCTCAAAGTTCCATTTTATTAGAGATGTCATATTGGCACATCTGGGAAAACCCGAATCTGAAAGTTTCCAGGTTTTCCTCACCCAAAAGAAAGTTCAAGTCCCTGCCCAGCACCCACATGTCCATCACATGATCCAATCAGGCACCATCCAAAACTAGAGATACCTCCCAGTCACCTCATCGCAGCTGCAGGGCAAGGGTGGCCTTGACTCTCTGAGAAAAGAATGTAATTTTGACTACATATCACACCCATACTCTATGCAATCCCCCCCTCCTATGTTCCCACAGTAGAAAAATGTGGTAGGCCTGAAGGCCCAAATGTAAGAGGTGGCTTCCAGGGTCTGACAACATGTCATCGAATCAATCTTGCACACAAGTTTTACAAATGCAGCAAAAATCTCAAAGATTGTGGGCCCTCCAGCTGCAAACAACCATTTCAACCTCATCTTTCCTACAGACCTGCTTCTGTAAGCGGACAACTTCTGCTGAAAGAAAATATTTAGCAGGAGAATCTTTTTTGGCGTAAAGACATTATGGGGGGGGGGATATGTATTGTTTGGAAAAACTGTCTACTCATACAGACAACGTCCCAACGAGCCTTGAACTGGTCTTCCTGAAATTCCAGACTTATTTATGATGAAACCACTCTCAAAAAATATGTTTCTTTCCTTTTTTCTCTTCTCCCACTCCCGATCAGGCAGGGAAAAAAAAAAGCTTGTTCTGAAGGTCAAATTGTGTTGTAAAGTCAGAACAAAAAGACAATGCAGACAGAAGCATGATGTGCCATAATAATGGCTGGAGATGTTTGCATGGTGAGCAATATTAATTTTAATAACATTCCACCACAGGTGCAAAAATATGCAGTCCCTCTTGATGTATAATTCAAGTCACCCTACAACATCTCCTGCTGATTGCAACGCTAATAAGCACCCGTTTTACTATACTTAAACAGATTGCTGAGTGTTTTAGTCATGAAAAAAAAAACACGTTAAAAGGCCAAATCAAATTTCCATCCTCAACTAAAGGAAGGTTCATCATAGTCGGCTCCATTTCAGCAATTGGTCATACATTTTGAACAGCAGTTGCTGTTCAGTGTTTGACATTGTCAGGTTTCAAAATTAAAAAAAAACAAAACACAAAAAACACTGAGTTTCTTCCAAGCAGTTTGTGTTACTATTCCTCACCTATAGACAGAAATCTACTTCTTGGTAAACTAAAAAAAAAAAGAGTGGAATAGACAGCATCACCACCAGATGGATTTGTAACAGGTTGACCAACCATACTCAATGTGTAGTCCTTAATGGTACTATACAGTGGTGAGATTCAAGTAATTTAACAACCGGTTCTCTGCCCTAATGATTTCTTCTAACCACCAGTTTGTCAAACTGCTCAGAAAGTTAACAACCGGTTCTCCCGAAGTTGTGCGAACTGGCTGAATCCCACCACTGGTACTATATCTACATGGAGGGAACTAAGCAGTGGGGTACCACAAGGTTGTGTCCTAGGTTCAGTACTCTTCCATATCTTCATAAATTATTTAGATGAGGAATCGAAGGGCAACTCATCGAATCTGCAGATGACACTAAAATGGCAGGAATATTCAACACCCCATTGATGGGCTCAAGAGCCAGATGGATCTCGACAGACTTGAACACTGAGCCGTATCCAACAAAATAAAGTTCAATTATAGAGAAAAGTAAAGTTGTACACTTAGGCAAGAAAAAACATATGTACAGGTACCAATTAGGTGAAAATTTGGCTCAATAGCAGTAACAGTGAGAGGAATCTTGACAACCCTAAAGCAGAATTCCAGAGGTCATGCTTGGCATCCTTTATCTAACTGATGAGGTGGCGCAGTGGTTAGAGTACTGTATTGCAGCTACTTCAGCTGATTGCTAGTTCAGCAGATCAGTGGATCAAATCTCACCGGCTCAAGGTTGCCTCAGCCTTCCATCCTTCCAAGGTGGGTAAAATGAGGACCCAGATTGTTGGGGGCAATATGCTATTTAGTATACTGTCTTTGGTGTAAGCCACCCAGAGTCCTCGGAGAGTGGGCGGCATAGAAATATGACTTACTGACTTACTGACTTACTTACTTACTTACTTAGATTTATATGCCACCCTTCTCCGGAGACTGTCCTGGTTGAGTGGAGGGATCAAGCAGGGAAGCAGTCTGGAATCCTTAAGTAGACACAAGAGGGCGCATTCCAACCCATCCTTGAATGCATTTGAATCTTATTTAGTTTTTCCCTGCCAGTCTGAGACTTCCTGTGAAATTGGCCCAGAACAATAAAGTAGCTAGTTTGAACTCTAAACATGTGAGCACTGACACATATTCAAGGACTGTGGCCTGTAGAATTTATCAGAAGAAGCCAGATATCGTTATTTCTGCATTCAGATATAATGAATACTGCATTCAGTTTTGGTTTCCACGATGTAAAAAAAGATGTGGAGACTCTAGAAAGAGTGCAGAGAAGAGCAACAAAGAGGATTAGGGGACTAGAGGATAAAACATATGAAGAACGGTTGCTGGAACTGGGTATTTCTAGTTTGATGAAAAGAAGGAGCAGGGGAGACATGATAGCAGTGTTCCAATATCTCAGGGGTTGCCACAAAGAAGAGAGAGTCAAGCTGTTCTCCAAAGCACCTGAGGACAGGACAAGAAGCAATGGGTGGAAATTAATCAAGGAAAGAAGCAACCTAGAATTAAGGAGAGATTTCCTGACAGTGAGAACAATTAATCAGTGGAACAACTTGCCTCCAGAAGTTGTGAATGCTCCAACACTGGAAGTTTTTAAGAAGATGTTGGATAGCCATTTCTCTGAAGTGGTGTAGGGTTTCCTGCCTGAGCAGGGGGTTGGACTAGAAGACCTCCAAGGTCCCTTCCAACTCTATTCTATTATTCTGTTATGGGAATAGTATTGTAGATTAATAGTAAATGTACCAAAGCTGGTTAAAGAAATTTAAATACCCTTTACAATTTTCAGATAACAGGATAACAGAGTTGGAAGGGACTTTGGAGGTCTTCTAGTCCAACCCACTGTTCCAACAGGAAACCCTATACCATTTCAGACAAATAGTTATCCAGTCTCTTTATAACAACCTCTGTGTTGGAGCACCCACAACTTCTGGAAGCAAATGGTTACACTGGTTAATTGTTTTAATTGTCAGGAATTCCAGATGGAGACTATCCTTTCCATGTATGGTGGCCTCAGTCACTTGGAATGGACCAAAAGGCAAAATGAAGAATCTACGTCTACAGTTTTGAAAATATATCAACTTTAGAGGAAACGCAAGGAGAGATTCTTAATATTTCACAGGTTCCTCCTCAGTCACATACCTTTCTCTCTCTAAAGCCCCCGTTTTTATAGGAGATTTTTAGTTCAATTTAAAATGAACTACACAATGATTACCTAAAGGAGCATTAAGTGAAATATGCCAGATAATTCCATCATATTTTTTTTTAAAAAAAATATATCCACAGTTTGTCAGTTGACTGAAAGGATTAAGATTCTCAAAGGCAATGAGGGAAACTTCCGTTTATTGAATTCCAGGACTTCTACATAAGCTCAGAATTACAGTAGATCTCTCTCTCTCTCCCTCCCTCTCTCCCTCCCTCACCCTCTCTCTGTTTGTGTGTGTGTGTGTGTGTGTGTGTGTTAAGACAGAACTAGCATTTATTCTTATTTCTCATCTTGTAGAGCACAGAGGACTCATTTCCCAGCAGAAACCATTTATGTCAGTTTTTACTTTCCATTATTGTATGGGTTGCATATTAATGGTTATTTTCGTTCACTGTTTCTACTGGTCGATGTTTTAATCCAGTTTTACTGCCTATCTATCTTTATGAGATTGGAAACCGTGGGGGAACCATCAAAATGGCAGCCTAATGCCATTCATATATGCATAAATATGTCTATATCTTGTTACATTTAAGTCTCCAGTTCTGGGCTCCTCAATGTAAATGCTAACGTCCTCATTGCATTTTTGTGATGTTTGCCCCCTAAAGAAGAGAGGCCACCTAAATATGGAGTCAAAAAGGTGGCAAATCTAGCAAAAGAAAGCTAAGTTGCCTTAAAATTCTGATTTTTCAGGATGAAGAACCTTTGGATTCATTTCCTTTGATGCAGAAGAAGACCTCTATATGAAAAATAAAAGATGTCTCAAGTCCTGAACGTTTTTTGTTTCCAGAAGTACTTGTCCGTCTTCTATTTTCAAATCCTTTCCCAAATCAATGTTTTAACCTTCTGGATAACCTACTTAGATTCACACAAAAAACAGAATGACAGAGTTGGAGGAAGACTTTGGAGGTCTTCTAGTCCAGCCCTCTGCTCAAAGCAGGAACCCTGTACGATTTCAGACAAATTGTTCTGACCTAGACTTCCTTAGAAACTATACAGCACAATCTTATTTCCGGCAAACCTCTTTTATTCATACGGCTGTGAATTATTGTCATTCACAGTCCAAAAGGCTTCTCTAACAGTCTTTCAGGGGAATGTTTATAAACACCCACCTTATCTCCCTTGGAATGCTGCCAGAGAACTAATTGCCAAACGCAGGGCAAGGCCAAACTTAGCACAGAGTCAAACAGAACTTTCCAAAGCTTTAACCAACCAGATGAACTAATTGCTTCCTGCAAAAGCTCACGTCCCGTTCACTCCTCTTTTATGTCTTATGGGAGGGGCCAATCCTCTCCAAGCCTTACTCCCAAGTCGACCCTGTTTTCTTAATTGTTCTTATCTTCGGGCCTATCTGTGCATGCACACACAGGGAACAGGCTCCCGTTGTTCTTCTGCCTCACTGATGTCAGACTCCGGAGGCTCCAGAGGCAGCAAAGAACTACCAGATGCCCATGGCCCCCTCTCTGCCTCTGACTCAGAACCCTCGTCTGAGCCTTCCCCAGACTCCAGGACTGATCCATGTTCCTTCCCAACCTCCTCACTATCCGCCTCTGCTGCCAGCTCTGCTGGCTGCTGGCGGGCCACAACACAAATGGTTGCCCAATCTCTTCTTAAAAGCCTACAGTGTTGGAGCACTCTCAACTTCTGAAGTTAAGTTGTTCCACTGATTCATTGTTCTAACTGTCAAGAAATTTCTCCTTTAGTTCTAGGTTGGTTCTCTCCTTGACTGGTTTCCATTCATTGGTTCTTGTCCTACGTTCAGGTCAGTGGTGGGTTTCAAATTTTTTTACTACCGGTTCTGTGGGCGTGGCTTGGTGGGCGTGGCATGGCTTGGTGGGCCTGGCTTGGTGGGCGTGGCAGGGGAAGGATACTGTAAAATCTCCATTCCCACCCCACTCCAGGGGAAGGATACTGTAAAATCTCCATTCCCACCCCACTCCAGGGGAAGGATACTTCAAAATCCCCATTTCCTCCCAGTCAGCTGGGACTCGGGAGGCAGAGAATAGATTGGGGTAGGACCAGTCAGAGGTGATATTTACCGGTTCTCCAAACTACTCAAAATTTCCGCTACCAGTTCTCCAGAACTGGTCAGAACCTGCTGAAACCCACTTCTTCTTCAGGTGCTTTGGAGAATAGGTTTTATCTTGTCGGAGATAGGACATGTTATGCTATCACTGTTATTCTTTATTCATAAAATACTCAAGCAATCAATGTAAAGCATAATCTGTGGATATGTAACTATATATTTAAATAGATAGATCTGTTGATCAATATTGATCTTATATCTCACTCAACAAACATGTCAGGAAGCAGAGATCTGGTTTTGTTTGGTTTTTAATATATCTATCTGTTAATGCACGCATTAAACTTTAACATATACAGACAGACCCTAGATTTCCATTGATTCGGGGGCATCATTGCCATTTTATATTCCTACATTACATTTTGGCTTGTTTGCGTCATCCAAGTGGCAATTACTTTTTTTTTCCTATACAAAAGGATAATCATGTCTACATTCTAAAAGTGGTTAAATCTTTTATAAAGGAAAGCATAAAAACCATTTTAAGACAGCTGCACTTACATAACTCTTCTGCAAGCATGGGGAAGAGGGCAAGAAAAACAAAGAAATTTCACATTACTTTAAGCCAATTGGTTTAGCTTTCACAGCACACATTATTATTATTATTATTTTAAAAAAATCTAAAGTACATCTATTTATACATCTCTTTACTTCATCTCTTTACATGATGACCCGGATATTCAATTTCAAAACCTCAGTTAGCTAATACTGCTGGGTTTTTAAAGCTTGTCCACGCATTTTTAAATGCTTTTGCATTTTGTAAACTTTTTAAAGCCACTCTCAAGAAAAGAAAACCAACGAAAATTCAACCATAGCCTAAAAAAACAACCAAACCGGTTTCTTGTACAGACAAAAAAAAAATTAGTAGGTAGTTTTTTCACACAAGAGGATTTTCGGATAGTATGATACATTGAACTTTTCATGCCTTACTTTAATCTGCCCTGTGGGTTCTTATTGAATCACGAGTCTCAAAATATTAAAAGGCTGAGCAAATGTGCTCCCTTGTGTTGCATAGCCTTCCAGTTCCTAGGTGCTTAAATCTCTATTCATAATTCTTAAATTCCCACAAAGTAAAATGATCGTAGTAATATGGAAGAGATTATTGCAGCATTTCGTAATTATGGTTTTATGGTTTTATCCATCGCGGAAGTTTTGTTTTTACGTCTTTAATCTCCAGATCAACCCCAAAACAGGGAAAGACCAGACAACTTTAAAATCATTCATTTGGGTTTACAATTCTTTGTTCTAAGAAGACGTTTTGCAAAAGGTACTTGCGACAGGGAAATATGGATCTCAAACATATTAACATTTGTCAGCTGTGGCTAGGGAGACCTTTGCACAGGTCTGCCTGGTGCACCAGTTGCGACCCTACTTGGATCAGGAGGCTCTCCTCACAGTCACTCATGCCTTTGTCACCTCACGGTTAGATTATTGCAACGCGCTCTACATGGGGCTACCCTTGAAAAGTGTTCGGAGACTACAGTTGGTCCAGAACGCAGCCGCACGAGCTGTCGTGGGTGCACCTAAGTACACCCACATTACACCAATTCTCCGCGAGCTGCACTGGCTCCCTATTGGTCTCCGGTCACAATTCAAGGTGTTGGTTATTACTTTTAAAGCCCTACATGGCTCAGGGCCAAGTTATCTTCGAGACCGCCTTCTACCGCATAGCTCCCAGTGACGGGTAAAATTCCACAGAGTTGGTCTCCTCCGGGTCCTGTCAGCTAAACAATGCCAGTTGGCAGGCCCGTGGGGGAGGGCCTTCTCTGTGGCCTCCCCAGCTCTCTGGAACCAGTTACCTCCTGAGATTTTTTTTTAAATTTGATTTATATGCCGCCCTTCTCCGGAGACTCAGGGCGGCTTACAGTGCGTTAAGCAATAGCCTTCATACTTTTGTATATTTATACAAAGTCAGCTTATTGCCCCCACAAACTGGGTCCTCATTTTACCCACCTTAGAAAGGATGGAAGGCTGAGTCAACCTTGAGCCTGGTGGGATTCGAACTTGCAGTAATTGCAAGCAGCAGATGTTAATAGATGTTAATAACAGGGTGCTTTAAACCACTGTACTACAGGCTCTGTGGACCCCCACCCTATTGGCCTTCCAAAAAGCGGTGAAGACCTGGCTTTTCCGGCAGGCCTGGGGCCGTTGATCTCGCTCTTGCGATCTGGCGAGATCCGGCCATGAATGGTGCGAATGGGTTTTAATTGTTTTTAACGTTTTAATTTTTAATGTTTTTATAAATGGTTTTTAAATGCATTGTAAACCGCCTTGAGTCTTCGGAGAAAGACGGCATACAAGTTGGACAAATAAATAAATTAATGTTGTTTTGCCAAGGCTACAGATATAACTCCAAAATGAGGAGCCTTACTTTTGCTACTGAAATTTATTTCAAATCTCTATTGTCAAACTATATTTTTAAACCCAGTCCCCAGCTCCTCTCAAGAGGCAGTGGCTATCCTGTGACACACTCATCTCTTATTTAGAAACAACAAAAGTCCAAGTGATAAGACATTTTGCAGACCATATGGCATGCTAACTGGAAAGCAGATGTATTACACACATCCACACACACACTCTCTCTCACACACACACAGCATATTGTGGTAAATTAGTAATGGAATCAAATGGAAGCATCTAGGGAATATTTCGAAGGAGGCAGCCCAAATTCCCAGATTAAAGACCACAGACTTCTTAACAGGCTGCAGTTTCAAAGGCTAAACGGCACTGCTGAATCAACAACGACAAAACAAGGCAGGATTTAGTACTCTGAAGTCTTCGACGCTCCCTGAGCTTGCTGGTTTGCTTGCAGACATTTCGTTACCCAACTTGGTAACATCCCTAGTTGGGCACCGATGGTGGTTACTTAGATGGGTAATGTTCTGCCTCAGCTACGGACCCCAAAGAACACAGCACACACAAAGTCTGTACAAAACTTAATTTACTAAAATAACTCAGTCTTTTTCAAACAAAGCTGTTAATAAACTTTCCTCACAGCCTACAAGAATCCAAAGATAAAGTAATCACAATCTTACTATAGTTGGCATAAAGCCCAGAAGCAATTTGCAGAGAATCCAGACATGAAGGAGAGTGAACTAAAGTTGTTCCCTGCAAATTGCTTCAGTTGGCATTCCTCCTTAAATAGGCTAAGGAAGTGGCCAATTAGCCCCAAGCCTTACTCTCGAGCAGACCTCCTCCTGAGGAGCCACTCCTGCCTTTTGGCAGCCCTGTGCGCCCGTGAATTGAGAAGAGGCTCCTCCTCTTCATCCTCTTCACTTCAAGGAGGATCTGGAGGTTCTGAAGGCCCTGGCTGAATCCCTGCCTTTAGCACCACATCTTCTCCAGCCTCATTGTCCAACTCGAGTGCCAGCTGCCCAGGCTGCTGGTGCAGCACCACACCAGCCTCCTCGTTGTCGGAATCAGCTACAATCTGCACAGGCTGCTGACGGGCCACAACAGGTAAGGAAGCATTTGCAAACAAGCCATCAAGCTCAGAGTGCACCACAGTTCAACCCTGAGCTACATATATTCCTTTCTACTTACTACTTATCATGCATGAGATGTAGGTCAATTCATACATTCCTTTTCAAGGATGAACTTCTTAAGTCAACTTAAAACTTAATAAAAACCTATCATGTGGCTGGTAGAATTACACACTCATTTCCTTGGAGACATGCTGGAGTACATGTTGGCAGCACATTCTCCTCTCTCTCTCGGGCTTCTGGGAAGGGAATCAGAGGTGATATTCAGCAGGTTCTGACCAGTTCTGGAGAACCGGTAGCAGAAATTTTGAGTAGTTCGGAGAACCGGTAGTAAAAATTCTGACTGGCCCTGCCCCCATCTATTCTCTGCTTCCCGAGTTAAAACCAGGAAGTAACGATGACCGGGAGGGTTTGCAGAGCCCCACGCTGCCGTTGCTACCAGTTCTCTGAAACACCTGCCGCTATCGCTATCGGTTCAGCCAAACTGGTCCGAACCGGTAGCATTTCACCCTTGGTTTGTGTGCTAATTTCCAGTTTTTCCTGTAGTCTTCTTATGCCAGGTTTCATTTGCAATTCACAAATGTACAGAAAATGACAATTACGACGTGTAATTTGGTAGTGGTTAGAACCCGCTGATAAGGTCCTATACAAGCATTTTGGGTGATGGCCATTACTAAAGATTACTGGGGACATGTGAGGGTTTTTTTTTTTATTCTCAGCCACCATCCTTCTATAGAGCCGCATGTGTATATCTGCATTTGCTATAAAACAAATTGAGTTGTGACCTCTAAATGAGATATCCTGATTTTGCTTGAATGTTTGATTGCCTGAAGAACCTTAAGAAAGATAAGGATCTGCGGCAAAATGATTACTATTTTTCAGTGCTACCCAGCGAGATACAAAGTCATTAAATATTTGATTAAGAAAATGCCTTTCCTGTCAGGCATTCGGGAGAAAAAAAATCTAAACTCTCAAGAAACCAAGCGCAAGCATGTGAAAGAACTTTTAATATGGGGAAAAGGGATCCTTTCCCCCCCCATTCCTTATTCTACAACCCCAACAAATATTCCGAGTTGTTGAATCCGCAGGGTCTCTATCAGGTAAATAATTGACCATCGTTCTGATGATTAACCCTGATTTTTTTTTTAATTAAAACTCAGCTATGGTAAATTATAGGGACGTGGTGGCTCAGTGGCCAAGACACTGAGCTTGTCGATCAAAAGGTTGGCGGTTCAGCGGTTCGAATCCCTAGTGCCTTTTATTTAAGGGTAATGAGAGAATTAGAGGGATGCAGTGGTTCAGTGGCTAAGATGCTGAGCTTGATCGAAAGGTCGGCAGTTCAGCAGTTCGAATCCCTAGTGCTGCATAATGGGGTGAGCTCCTGTTACTTGTCCCAGCTTCTGCCAACCTAGCGGTTCGAAAGCATGTAAAAAATGCAAGTAGAAAAATAGGGACCACCTTTGGTGGGAAGGGAACAGGATTCTGTGCGCCTTTGGCGTTGAGTCATGCCGGTCACATGACCATGGATACGTCTTCGGACTGCACTGATTCTTCGGCTTTGAAATGGAGATGAGCACCGCCCCCTAGAGCTGGAAAAAGACTAACACCCATGTGCAGGGGAAACTTTATCTATGGTCTTTTATAATGTATCACTGAGGTAAGTCAACTTCTACACTTAAGAAAGCAAACTAAGAAGACAGCAGAAGTTACGAAACTCTGATTAATACAACTTAAGGATAAGGTGACACCTATGTAGAAGTATAACCATTAATACTTTACATGAATGCCGAAACCCTTCAAAGAAATATAAGTAACGTCTACCAGCAGGAGGACATAAACAGCAGCATCTAAAGGACCTCACTGCTTTTCGCAGACAGATAAAGGCTGTGTGGTGCTGTTGTATCATAGAATGCACCCTTTTGGGACATTCATGCACCATTGCAACACATAGAAGGGAGGTGGACTTTGCATTTATAACAGTAACAGATTTGAAAGGGACATTGGAAGTCATCTATTCCAACTCCCTGCTCACGCAGGATACCTATACTAGGGATTTGAACCGCCAAACTGCCGAGCTTTCTGATCGAAAAGCTTAGCATCTTAGACACTGAGCCACCTAGCCAGGTAATACCTAGTCAGGTAATTTCAACAGCCACAACTCTGCTTTCATTGATTTGACTCCCTTTGTCCCTTCTGAGGATACTGTTGGACACAAAGAGCTAATTCAGACAACTTATTAACTCGGCTGCACTTTAGAGTTTAAAACCGGAACTAAAATGTTCTTGAACAGTTTATTATCCCCCTCCCCGATACACCGCAGATAGTTCATTGGTGATGAAGACCCTGCAGGGATCCTTGAAGGTGTACCCTGTGCAAGCAGGCATGCATATCTGTGTATGTAGTCTAAACATCCATACATAATTTATGGAAACAGTGCCACTAACAGAATTCCTGACCTTGGCTTATGTACAGAAACCAAGAAAGACATTTTGAGGGTCTTCTAAGCAGGTTCCTTTATCGGCACTCACCTATACACATAAAGCTTGCCAAATTAAAGCAGACTATTTGCACCATGAAACATATACTTTGAGAGTTAAGGCAGGAAGGAGTTGCTTTAACTGTGGTGGAAGGTAGTCTGGATTTCCAGGAGGTGAGAAGTGCATTCCGGAAGACTGAAAAACACTGATGTTTAGATAATTTGACCAGGAGGAAAAGAGTGTCAGAATATTCATGACTGGCAAGACATGGTAACAAGGTCAGCCAATGAATAGGCATAGCAACGAAGTCAGCCAATGGGAGCTGAAACAGTTTGGAGTCTGGGCGTGGCTTAGCTCTGAGTGCTGTGCTGAGAACTGAAACTAGTCTGGACTTGTCTGCCACAGGAACTGAAACCAATCTCTCCTCTCTACCACATTGGAAGAATCAACTATTGGTATTGTGCATTGACTCATGTGTTATTATGTATATAAAGAAGTTAATGAATCCTGCTGAATCAGTTATCTGTATGTGCTTTCTGGAAGTGATTTCTGCAACAAACTTTGACAGAGAGTTAAGGCAGGAAGGGGCTCTCTCTCTCTCTTCCTCCCAGTCAAATTATCTAAATTTCAGTGTCTTTTACTTTTCTGGGATGCATTTCCCACCTTCTGGGAATCCAGACTACATTCCACTACAGTAAAGTATAAGTATGGTTAACTTGGCTTAACTTGGCTGAATATCTCGGCCACAATTTGGCTTGATCAGCCTTTTGATGAAGGATGAGCCCCTCCAGCAACAGCAGTTGAGTAGCTGCTCAAGTGCAAAGATGTAAAAGAATATTACGGTCAGTTTTCACACCTGAGTTTCATCCCATCCTTTCAAAGGAATGGATATATGGCTTTGGAAGCTCTGCAATGGAACAACTGGTTTGCATGCCCACGTAATGGCCATCTCTGTCCTGGGAACCATTGGGCGACATTCTGCCCACCTAAACTCTTATAACCATCACTTCTCTCCTGTCTCAGAATTTCCAGAATAGATTATCCTAACCATATTACCCCTCTGAAAATACCACTTTTAAGGAATCACGGGAAGAGGAGAAGAAGGAGAAATTAGAACTCATTAAAAACCATTAGACCACTTCTTACCTACACATCTATTAAATATCCATTTCTTTTAAAAAATGCATTTTCATCCCTCTTTTCCCTGGAAATAAAGATAAGGAGATGCCAATCTGACAAACCCTATTTAAAGTAGCCTCCACCTTTAGTCTCAACTTAAGTTATGTTTTCCATATATCCTTTGGAGTAGCTCTACCTATATAGCAGTGGTGAAATCCTCCGCGTATTGCCACCAGTTCACTGCCCGCACATGCGCAGTGCACACCAAAAGCACGCTACACACATGCACATCTGCAGTGTGAGCCAAAAGTACGCTGCACACACACGTCCAGTGCGCACCAAACACGCACTTCATGCAGAAAAAGAAGGCTTAACAAGGTAATACAGCAAGGGGGGAACAGCTGTGCTGCGCGATTTAGCTTCCGGCACAGCTGATTGTCGGAAATACCGGTTCGCATGAACCGGTTGCTTTTTCTAACTATCGATTCACCCGAACTGGTAGCTTTTTTTTTTACTACAGGTTTACCCGAACTGGTAGTTTTTATCATTACCGGTTTGCCGAGACCGGTGCGAACCGGTGGCATTTCACCCCTGCTGTATAGCGTCTTTGTAGCACATGTTGAGCAGTAATCTGGCAATAGCAATTTCAGACCGAGGGGCTTGCAAATCTGCTTTAGTAAGTGAAAGGGGGCAGAAGTAAGCTTGCTTTAAGTGAATTTGACAATCAGAGAAAATGGACTTATGCATTTGCCAGCTGTTAAGATACAGGGTCTTAAGGGAATCTTTGCATTAGACAATTCACACTTGCTTTTCTTTCTTTCTTTCTTTTTTTTAAATGACACATTGACGATCAATGCACATACTAGCAAAATCTTTTTACACCTTCTCCTTTCTCCAGTCTGAGATGTCCCCATTCTTTCCTTGAGCTTGGCACATTTCCTTAACATATCAGGCTCAAAAAGCATTAAGGTTGCTTCGCAAAGTTTTGAAAATTGGGAAACTTCGTTCTCAAGGATGATGCCAACACTATTGGAGCAAAGCTCCCCCCCTTTTTTCCCCCCTGTTTAGGAGGGGATAAGCAATTGCGTTCTCTTCACTGATGATGTAAAACTATTCAACACCACTGACAATGCTGCTACCCTACAAAAAGACCTTGACTATGTGTCAGAATGGTCAAACAATTGACAAATCCAAATCTCAACTAACAAATGCTCTGTCTTACACATTGGCAAAAAAATAATTTAAAAAATCAGAACATCAAATACAAGCTGGGCAGATACGACCTCGTAGATGACCCTCATTCTGTCAAGGACCTTGGAGTACTCATCTCAAATGATCTAAGTGCCAGAGCTCACTGCAACAACATTGCCAAAAAGACATTAAGAATTGTTAACTTAATCTTGCAAAGCTTCTTCTCCGGTAATATTGTACTGCAAACTAGGGCATACAAAACCTTGGCTAGACTAATTCTTGAATACAGCTCATCTGTCTGGAACCCGCGCTGCATATCGGACATTAATACAATTGAGCGAATCCAGAAATATTTCACGAGAAGAGTACTCCATTCCTCTGCTCACAATAGAATACCTTATGCCACCAGGCTTGAAATCTTGGGATTAGACAATTTAGAACTACGGTCTGACCTAAGTGCAGTACACAAAATTATCTGCTACAGCGTCCTACCTGTCAATGACTACTTCAGCTTCAACCGCAATAATACACGAGCGCACAATAGATACTGTACAAACTTAAAGTAAACTGCTCCAAACTCGATTGCAGAAAATGCGACTTCAGCAACAGAGTGGTCAATGCCTGGAATGCACTACCTGACTCTGTGGTTACTTCTCCAAACCCCCATAATTTTAACCTTAGACTGTCTACTGTTGACCTCACCCCATTCCTAAGAGGTCTGTAAGGGGAGTGCATAAGTGCACCAACGTACCTGCCATCCCTGTCCTACTGTCCCCATTTATTTGTATCCTTATCCTCTATTTATAATCATGTTTATACTTATATCCAGTGGTGGGATTCAGCCAGTTTGCACCACTTCGGGAGAACTGGTTGTTAACTTTCTGAGCAGTTTGGCAAACTGGTTGTTGGAAGAAATCATTAGGGCAGAGGACTGGTTATTAAATTACCTGAATCCCACCACTGCTTATATCTGTTATCTTATACATATTTGACAAATAAATCAATAAAATAAGTAAATAACTAAACCTTAGTGGGGAGGAAATTTACTCTATCAGATCAAAAAAAGAGTCAAACAATAGAACAAAATAAAATGAATGTTGGTTATGAGAAAATAACATTAGCATTAAAAGCTTAGGGTGCGTTTGCAGATAGACTGTCTGTCTGAACTTGGAAGATTCAGACTGATCATTTTACACAGGGGGAAAACTGGCTTAGCAGATTGCTGAATGCATCGTTAATCTTAAGTAAATGCCTACATTATTTCAACTGTATAATGAGACGAGTTCTGTATTTTGGAATCTGGAGTTTTACAATGTACATCAGCAAATCTGCATGGCGACATGACTTGTTAACGCGCAAAATATTAAAGGGACCTACTATAAAGTGAATTTTCTCTTATCAACCCTAATGTATTCCATTTTACAACAAAAAGAACAGCATATTGGCTGAAATGGGATTTGCATTTTGCAGAATCCGTCGCAGGCAACCCGTAATGGAATTCATTTCAGTCATAATTGAAGGATTAATTTCTCTCTCTCTCTCTCTCTCTCTCTCTCTCTCTCTCTCTCTCTCTCTGCAGACTTTACGAAGCTGAAGCTTTGAAAACCGAAAGACAAGTACCAAGAGTCACAGTTAATAGTCAACATAACAGTGCATAATATTTTATTGTAAAATGATCTGGCACCAAAACACACACAGAAATGAGATTGTAAGGCTTGCATTTTTTAAAACGTCAATACTGCAATATGATATTAGCTAGTTACCATTTTGTGTAAATATATTCCTGACGAGAAAGAATGTGGTGTTTTATCAACAGGAATGTTTTCTTGCAAAGCTACTAAAAAAAATAAAAATACTGTTCAGCAATATAGCTATTTTTTTCTATCAAAACTTAACCGAATTTTGTAACCGAATATTATATGCCTGACTAGAAAGAATGTTGTGTTTTATTAATAGGAATTTTGTTTTGCAAAACTACTAAAAAAAACCACTGTTTGGCAAGAGAGCTATTTTTTTTTCTATCAAAATTGAGGTGGAATAACAGAATATTTTATTGCCATAGATACAACAGGTTGAATATCTAAGTATTTTCTTTCCATATTTTAACTGTATTATCCTGCTTCTTTCTTTACTCTGTAGGAAGAAATATCCTTCTGGGTTCAGCTCCAAGTGGGGAAAAAGACACTAGAAACATGGAGATTGCTTGGAAAAATGGTTTAATGGTGGACAGGATCACATGGTTTGAGTTCCTGAACAGAAAAAGGGGGCGAGACGCAGTGAGTCCCCGGATTTTATGCCCTCTCTGGCTTTGAACTTCCTGGGACCCAGAAAGAGTACCCTGATTGGTTGTCAGACTCCCAGGGGGTGGGGTCTTAGCTAGCCTTGCTGGCTGATGTAATCTTCCCAGGTGCCATGTGGTGAGTTTCTGTTGCTAGATGGGTCCTATTGTGTTGCAGATGATGGTCCATTGACAAAGATTGAGTTTCTGCCTGTTCCTGTGGGGGCAGGAAGATGGGAGCTGCTTCATCTTTAAAACATGCTTCTCCATTTCTCATCCAGGGAAACATAATATTTTGCCTTTTTAATATTTCCTAAAATATTTCATTCTTCTAGGAAAGGGGTGGGTGCTAACTTCCTACAACTCCGACACAGATATATTTTTTTCCCTTACAGTCTAAAATTGTCATTTGGAGCCTTCTACTTGGTACAAACAAAATCCCAGTTCTGATTCTGGTTTGTTCCTATCAACAAGAATTAAAACCACCTAAGAATAAGGATAGCAATTCTGCTTGGGGGAAAAAAGGGATATCAAACCATCTGTAAAACAGGAGCATCCCAGGCAGATGTTTATGTTTTAGGAATAAATGACTATGAAGCATTAACTCTCCCCATATTTATGGGTTGTAGGAAGTTAAAACCCTCTCCTAGAAAATGAAATAATTTAGGAAATATTAAAAGGGCAGAATATTTCCCCCTAAAAGGGAGGCAGAGACTCGGGGCCCCCTCCCACCTTTGTCAATGGGCCATTAAGGCCTGAGCCAGCTCATCTGCAACACAAAAGACATGGCCTCTAGGACATAACAGGACCCATCTAGCAACAGAAACTCACCACACGGCACCTGGGAAGATTACATCAGCTAGCAAGGCTCAAGACAACCAAACTTGGACTCAAAACACAGCTTACAGAGTTGCCCGTGCATCACCCCATGGCAATCCGACAACCAATCAGAATACAAGCTCAAATTTAAAGTCCAACAGAGGGCATAAAACCGAGGCACTCTCAGCATCTCTGCCCTTTTTGGCTCAGGATCTCAAGCCATGTGATCCTGTTCATCAATAAACCTTCTTTCCAAGCACCTTCCATGTTTCCAGTGTCCTTTTCCCCACTTGGAACTGGACCCAGAAGAATATTTCTTTCAACAGGGTAAAGTGTACGTTAAATTTAAGGGGGGGGGGGAAGTAAACAGATCCAGTATATTTGGACCTCTTTTTAAGACTATTTACTAGGTTTTTCACTCCGAAAATGTAATGCATTTTCATCCCACTTTCAAGGGAAATCCTGACTATGGAATGTTCTCTCCCTTGCTCTTGGCAGTGTTTACAAGACTGGCATTAGAGAAAATGTAACCTCTTTAGATTAGCAAACAAAAATCAATTTCATTGCTATTCACAGGACCTTTGATACCATTTCTATTGAAAGACCAAATGAAAGCAATTTTCATTTATCAAAGGAAAATTGCCCTGCAGTAAACCTATCACATCTTTTTATCAACATACATACACACACACGCATAACAGTAGATTAACGCAGACAATCCGTCATTGTGACTTCCAAATTAACCGAAGGCACCATGTCCATTCTTAAATATGAAAAAAAAAAAGAAAAGAAAAGTCATAAGCAATACTTACAGAAAAGAATTACGACATCTGGAGGAGACATAGATTGCATTTTTAATTAAATTGGTTGCACCATATTTCGATTGATAGGTTTTTTTTAAAAAAAAAGAAAATAGATAGAAAAAAAAAGACTGAATGCCCACAGAGAATTCATAGCAAATACAAAGTGGTTGATTGCCATTACAGAATACAATAATTAATCAGCACAACAACACAAAACTATGTTAAATCCTTAGATTACATTCCAGATAATCAGAATTACCTCCCTCCCTCTCGCTCGTTCTCTCTTCCTCTCGCTCTTCCTCCCTCCCTCCCTCCCTCCATTCACCATCATCAATTTTTATTATGGTCGCAGATCAGCAAATAAAAGCATTCAATTAATAATAATAATAATAATTGTAAAAAATAAAATAAAAGATAGACAAAATAATATATTGCAATTGCTGGTGGGCAGTGAAATTTTGCCTAATTTTACATTCGGCATAGCTACATAACTATGCTGTAGGCATAATTAGGCAAGCTGACAATTCCTCCCTCCATTTCTGTTCTCCCTATATGAAATTACTTTAACTATTAACTATCACGTATGATCCAGGGGCATGATGGCTCAGTGGCTAAGACACGGAGCTTGTTGATTGAAAGGCCAGCAGTTCAGCGGTTAGAATCCCTAGTGACACGTAACGGGGTGAGCTCCCATTACTTGTCCCAGCTTCTGTCAACCTAACAGTTCGAAAGCACGTAAAAAAATGCAAGTAGAAAAATAGGGACCCCCTTTGGTGGGAAGGTAACAGCGTTCCATGAGCCTCTGGTGTTCAGTCATGCCGGCCACATGACCATGGAGATGTCTTCGGACAGCGCTGGCTCTTCGGCTTAGAAACAGAGATGAGCACCGCCCCCTAGAGTCAGGAATGACTAGCACATATATGCAAGGGGAACCTTTACCTTTACCTTTTATCACATATGAAGGCAAACATACATGTCCCAAGATCTTTATTACGCCATGTGTTTAATGGAGTGGATCAATTCCAGAACAGCTTTCACAATACTAATTTTGTTCAGCAATACGATATCAAACTGGTTTACTTTTGATAGCCCATTAGTACCGATATGGTTCTAATGTATTGTAAACTCTTCGGTTCATTTCTCCAGAATGCTGCAGTTCTTTGATGCAACCATCTTTGAAATGTGCCTTAACTAAAGGAGCTTCTGCAAACTGGACCCCTAATATAAAAACTAATAGGAGGGCAGATCATTTTTCTCCCTCTCTTTTGTAAAGAAAATGCAATCTTTGTCTCTGCTGTCAACTGATGAATATCTCTGATTATTTATAGCCAAGTAAGGGTCAAGGATGTTAACACAGGGCTCAAATAGAATGTAGCTTGCAGTTGAATGCACAGACAGTCAAATATGAGTTTTTATTCATTGCCATTAGCCTTGACTCCCTCTGTTACTGTGAAAGTAAACACTCTTGTTATTGTTGTTTAATACAAGCTCTCTGAAGACCAACTCCTAAACTTTTGCATGCTTTCTAATTGAGGACTTACATGTAATTCAATTTGAAATTAATACCTGTGAATCTTCTGACTCATTCCAACATGGAATTATTTGGTTTGCTACTATTATTAATAGGGGACACAGTAGCTCAGTGGCTAAGACGCTGAGCTTGTCGATCGAAAGGTCGGCAGTTCAGCGGTTCGAATCCCTAGCGCCGCGTAAAGGGGTGAGCTCCCATTACTTGTCCCCAGCTTCTGCCAACCTAGCAGTTCGAAAGCATGTAAAAAATGCAAGTAGAAAAATAGGGACCACCTTTGGTGGGAAGGTAACATCGTTCCGTGCGCCTTTGGCATTTAGTCATGCCGGCGACATGACCACGGAGGCGTCTTCAGACAGTGCTGGCTCTTTGGCTTTGAAACGGAGATGATCACTGCCCTCTAGAGTGGGGAACGACTAGCACATATGTGCGAGGGGAATCTTTACCTTTACCTTAGTATTATTAACAGTAAAATAATACTCTTTTATCTCAAAGAAGCTTATAAAATTTTGCTATATGAAACAGTGCAACTTTTGTTTGTTGTTCAATATATATAATGATTTTTTTTCATTTATCCAGATGGTCTTAAGGGCAAATTGGCACAATTATGAATTGTTTGTTATATTTCTAGCTAACCTTCCTCCTACGTAGTTCAAGGTAATATCTTCTAACCTCTTCATTTATTTCCATTTTAAAAAAAAGAAAGAAAGAAAGAAACACTAGAAGAATATTGGACTGGGAGATTGAAGTCACCCGTCAACTGAGAGATTTCTGCCTGGAAACTAATCCAGTATTTTAGCTCATCTCTGGATATGGTGGAGAATTTCAGGAAGTTGAAATTCACACATCTTGGATCACCAAGAAAGATGCATTAACTATTAACAGCCTTTCTGAAGAATTGCACTAAAGTTTCGTATTTTTTTTCTTCAATGCAAAGTCCACAAGACGTTTGCTACTCCTTGGATGAATGCTTGCCCACAAAATGTAGAACTCCTCTTTTTTTAAAAAAATTCACATTTTCCCTAATTTAAGCCATCTAAAAATGTGTTTTTTTAAAAAAAAAATTGAAAGACTAGTAACAGCTGACACAAATAAAGATATAAACTCTATATCCGGCCAAAGTGTTCTACTGTAGTAAATACATTTTGAACCTTCTCTTGGTTTTTTCCTGCCTTCTTGTTACCTTTTGTAACTAAAACTGTGCTGTATCAATGCAACACAAGATACCCTACACATTTGAAAATATTCAGACATCTTACTTTCTCCATTACATTTATGGAGGACCACATGCATATTTAATAGGCAATACTCTGACATTTATGATGTAACCCTACCAAAGAGATTCTTTTCAGAAGGTTCAAATATCCATCTCCCTTTTGTCTTTCCTACTTCTAATGCTCTAAAGAAAATATCATTCATCTGTCTATTTATTAATTTATTTACGTACTTATTTTCCTATCCAGGCTTATACACTGTTCCAAGCATGTCTGACACTCAGTGATTTACGGATCTCTAAACAACAATCAAAGGGACGCGGTGGCTCAGTGGCTAAGATGCTGAGCTTGTTGATTGAAAGGTTGGCAGTTCGAATCCCTACTGCCACGTAACGGGGTGAGCTCCCGTTAGTTGTCCCAGCTTCTGCCAACCTAGCAGTTCGAAAGCACATAAAATATGCAAGTAGAAAAATAGGGACCACCTTGGTCACATGACCACGGAGATGTCTTCGGAGAGCGCTGGCTCTTCGGATTTGAAGCAGAGATGAGCACTGCCCCCTAGAGTCGGGAACAACTAGCACCTATGTGCGAGGGAACCTTTATTTTTACCTAAACAACAGTCAAGCCTCACTACTTTTTAGAAGGCCAGATGAAACTCAAATACTTTGGCCCCCTAATGAGAAGGAAAGACTCACTGGAGAAGAGCCTAATGCTGGGAACGGTTGAGGGCAAAAGAAGAAGGGGACGGCAGAGAAGGAGGTGGCTGGATGGAGTCACTGAAGCAGTCAGCATGAGATTAAATGGTCTCTGGGAGATGGTAGAGGATGGGAAGGCCCAGAGGAATGTTGTCTATGGGGTCGCGATGGGTTGGACATGACTTTGCAACTAACAAAAACTCCAAGAAAAATGCAAAAGAAAACATCCAAGAAATTAGATGGAATACCAGAGTCCTGTATCATAGGGGAAGAACGTTTCTGAGATATTGCAAGATAGATTTCAGCACAGTGTTTGTTTGCTTTTAACTGGCTGGTTAAAATATGACCCAGTAGGGTACTACTTATATTTTTAAGTTTTTAATCTATGGGACTGTTTTCTTCTCTCACCTTAATCTAGTGTAACTCTTTCATTCTCTTAGTCAAATCAAACAAACATAATGACTAGGAAGTAAACACTAGTGTTGTGCACACAGAGAGATGTTGTAATAAACAGAGTGTCATGGTTCCAAGTAACACCCCCAAAGAAAGAAGACTCAGAGGTTAGTGGTTCCTCAAGGTTCCATTTTATTAGAGATGTCATATTGGCACATCTGGGAAAACCCGAAAGCTTCCAGGTTTTCCCCACTCAAAGGAAAGTCCCTGCCCAGCACCCACATGTCCATCACGTGGCCCAATCAGACACTGTCCCAACTGGAGATGTCTCTCAGTCATCTGACTCCAGGTGCCAAGGCAAGGCGTCCTTGACTCTCTGAGAAAGGAATGTTATTTTGACTATATACCTCCCATCAGGTGTGGTATTCACTTACCCTCACTACTGGTTTGCAAATGGGAGTGCACATGCTACCTCCGCGCATGCGTAGGACTTTCTGCGCATGACCGGAGCGTCAAAAATGAGATGTTATGACGTCCGGGCGGAACCTCCCACAGCCGCCGCTACTGGTTTACTCGAACTGGATAGAACCGGCTGTATAGCACCACTGCCTCCCATACTCCATACAATCCCCACTCCCATTTTCCCACAGTAGAAAATGTGACAGGCCTGAAGTAAAAGATGGCTTCCAGGCCTGACACAGAGTATGGAGAAAAGATTAGCCCCTTTTCTAATTACACCTTAGGTTGCCATTTTATGTTCTTCAGGATAATGAAATGATTTTTTTCCCCCCTTCTAGTTAACAAATTACACAATGAATTATTATTCATAACTTCATGAGAACCTGACACGCAGCCTGGATGTTGGATGACTTGGCGACTAAAAGAAATGAGGAGACAGTTATGGGAATAAATTGTAATGTGTAATTATAATGGAGTAACATCTGAGTAGGAGCTATAATTCATCAACAGTTCATAAGAATGAATAGAATAGAATAACAGAGTTGGAAGGGACCTTGGAGGTCTTCTAGTCCAACCCCCTGATTAGGCAGGAAACCCTACACCACTTCAGACAAATGGTTATCCAACATCTTCTTAAAAACTTCCAGTGTTGGAGCCTTTACGACTTCTGGAGTCAGGTTGTTCCACAGATTAATTGTTCTAACTGTCAAGAAATTTCTCCTTAGTTCTAAGTTGCTTCTCTCCATGATTAGTTTCCACCCATTGCTTGTTGTCCTGCCCTCAGGTACTTTGGAGAATAGCTTGACTCCCTCTTCTGACATATTGGAACACTGCTATCATGTCTTCCCTAGTCCTTCTTTTCATCATACTAGACATACTCAGTTCCTACAACCGTTCTTCGTATATTTTAGCATCCAGTCCCCTCATCATCTTTGTTGCTCTTCTCTGCGCTCTTTCTAGAGTCTCAACATCTTTTTTGATAATGGTAAAAAGTAATAAAGGCAGCTATTACAATTCAAGAAACTCTTTTTTTTTTTTAAAAAAAGGGAGGTAAGATGACAGTTAAACAATTTTAGGATACTGAATGTTGGAAATAACTTCCGCGACATTGAACAATGTTTGCATACTTTGACTAATATTTTAATATAAGCCGACATGAAATTGTGCAATAATAGAGCCAAACAAAGTTATTCACTGAGATGTGCGCTTTAAAATTTGGCAACACAATTTTCTAATTATAAAGACAAAAATCGGTTATAATGGGAATTGCCTGTATTAAGCAAAAAACATCTGCAAAGGAAATATACAAACATTTGCGTAAACTGTGTGTAACTTTTTGTTATCTAAAACTGATGCACTTTCAGGACTCAAGGTGATGAAAGGAAGAAGGAAGGAAGGAAGGAAGGAGGGAGGGAGGGAGGAAGAAAGGAAGGAAAGAAGGAAGGAAGGAAGGAAGGAAGAAGGGAGGGAGGGAGGAGGGAGGGAGGGAGGGAAGGAGGAAGAAGAGGGAAAGAGGAAGGAAGGAAGGAAAGAAGGAGAAGAAGAGAGGAAGGAAAGAAGGAAGGAAGGAGGGAGGAATGAAGGAAGGAGAGGAAGGAAGGAAGGAAAGAAGGAAAGAAGGAAGGAAGGAAGGAGGGAGGGAGGGAGGGAGGGAGGAAGGAGAGGAAGGAAGGAAGGAAGGAAGGAAGGAAGGAAGGAAGGAAGGAAGG
>WNWU01000055.1:7902243-7917857 GCA_012654045.1 Ptyas mucosa | reverse complement strand
AGGAAGGAAGGAAGGAAGGAAGGAAGGAAGGAAGGAAGGAAGGAAGGAAGGAAGGAAGGAAGGAAGGAAGGAAGGAAACCTATATCCAGCACAAGAGGTTGAAACCATAGTGAGAGTTTATATATTTTATGTATTTCTAATATACAAAGATTCTGCCCTCAGTTAAAATTGTGATAAAAAATATACATTACCTTTTATCTTTATTTTATGAGATTCTTTAAAAAAAATCTTATGAAAGGAAAGAGGGAAGGACAATATTGCATGCTCCCTTTGTTTGAAATGTCACACCAGCTCTCAAGGTGACAATGTACTATGGTTCGCACAGCAAAAGCGAGAATAGTATCTTCGTATTTGATTCTGCACTGCATCGATACGTTCAGACTTGTCCACTTTCTGCCGGTTTCTCTTTAGAAACTTCGGAAGAGAGTAAATTTCAGTACGAGATGTCAGAGGTCCAATTTAACCAAGAATGGTTAAATGGTTACATTCGTAAGTTTTCCTTTCTTCCTTCCCACCTTCTGCCTTTCTCAAACAATGATACCAGAGCAATTTGTTCCTTCCTATTTCCTAGTTTTCGCAAGAGCTTTTGAATAAGCAAGGTTTCATCATGCTGAAAACCTCCTTGAAAAATAAACTTAAAAGTTGAACTGCTTCCATTCAAATAAGGGAGAGACTCAAGGGTGGGCTTCAAAAATTTTAGCAAAGGGTTATCTGCCCGGTTGCTGGGTGGGCGGGGCCATGGTGGGCGTGGCCTAGTCCAGGGGTCAGCAACCTTTGGCTCTGGAGCCGCATGAGGCTCTTTGGGCCCTCTGCTGTGGCTCCATGTCAAGTGATCCCACCACTGGCTGGCCCCGCTCCTAAACCTCCCCTCCCAGTCACTCCTTGCCTGGCCTGAGAAGGTAAGGGCAATGGTGGGGGATGGAGAAGGGCAGAGACAGAGAGATACAGAGAGAGGGGGAAAAAGACAGACATAGAGAGATACAGAGGAGTGGGGGAGAGAGGGAGAGAGAGAGAGAGATGTCAAAAGGGTTGTGTGATTCCTGGTGTTTTTTAACAACTGGTTCTCTGTCTTAATGACTGGCTGGGTAGGCGTGGCTAGGGTGGGGTCATGTGACTGGTGGAAGTGAGTGACGTTGAGCTGGCCACGCCCATCCAGGTTTTGTGGCTCCTGGTGTTTTCTTTTCCATGGGAAATGGGTCCAAATGGCTCTTTGAGTGTTTAAGGTTGCAGACCCCTGGCCTAGTCGGCCTCCTGCACCATGGTGGGAGAGGAGGGGCGTGTTCTTGCCTTCCCCGGGCTCCGGAGGCTTTCCTCGAGCCTCCAGGAGGGCGAAAACAGCTTCCCCAGGCTCCGGAGGCCCTCTGGAGTAGGCCTGTTTTTCACCTCCCCGAGCCTCTGCATGCACCCTGCACTTACCTGCATTCAAAAGCGGCCATGTGGGGACTCCTGGGAGTGGTGAGGTGGGGAGTGGCAGCCAGGAGTGGGATTTGGGGGTTCTCCAAACTGCACAGAATCTTAGCTAGAGGTTCTCACGAACCCCCAGCAGCCCATCCCTGGAGAGACTGAATCATTTTCCATATTTATCATCACATATCGACATCATTAAGTAAATATATCTTTGATTCTTGTTAATACATACAAATACTTTTCTTGGCAAAGTAGCAGAAGTCGTTTGGCATTCCTAATTTAACCCCCACCATTGGAATTCCCAAATACTAGACCATCGTTTATCCTTTTGGTTTCCAGATCAGGCTTCCAAACGTTAAGATCAGCTACAGTGCAAATTTGTCACCTGATTAAAGTATGCTTATGTGATTATTAATCTGGCTCTCATTAAGCTAAATTTTATCATGCTGGTCACCTACTTGGATACAGCTGGAATGACCTGCAGTCATGCTAATTGAGCTACAGATAATAATGTATCTGTAGCATAATTTTCAGCAGGAATCACAGCACCCCAACTCTTTCTAATCCTTTTTTCCCCCTCCAAGACCACACAATAATAAGATTTGTCACTTTTTGTTTGTTTGTTTGTTTAATGGAATATATTTATGACTATCCAACCAAAGTGATCTAATGTACCCGGAATATAGTCGGGAAAATTTCCATCTGGATATCCCCACAAGCGATGGACAAGTTTACTCTATCCGAAGTAATCCAGCTGGGACACTTAAATTTACTTTAAATTACATTAGATTTACATCATTTGCGTCAACTGACATTATTTGTGTAGCGATGACATTACAGAAACGATGTAAATTGATTCAAATGACCTGATTTCCCTCATTTGCATAATGGCATCATTACCCAAATGACATAATGTACTGTAAATGTTGTACTTTCAGATTTAATGGACACTCAGGGATAACCGATCCTTTGAATGGTCTGTTAAATCAAGGTTTTGCTATATGTAGTCACTGGGTTTTTACTCATTGTAGACACACACGTACAGAATTCATAGTTTGAGAGATGAATGAAACCTAAAAGTTTTGTTGGCAATCGCAAAAATGGCAATGGATAGCCATTTTTCTGGAACGGTATAGTACCATGATGGCGAACCTATGGCATGTGTGCCCAAAGTGGTATGTGAAGCCATGTTGCCCGGCACACATGGCCTTCCCTGTTTGTCTTCTGGGTTTTGGGTGCACATGAACACGTGATGATCAGCTGTCCTCTGCACACATGGCAGTGCCAAAAACCGGTGTCCACATGCATGTCAGCCAGCTGATTGTTGGGTGCGCATGAACGCCAGAACCAGAAGTTTGGCTTTTCTGGAGCATGATCCCTTTGCGCGCATGGCAGTACCGAAAACTGGCCTGCGCATGCACGCCGGCCAACTGATCGTTGGGTGCACGTGTGAGCTATAATCTGGAAGTTTGACTTTTCCGAAGCGCGATCCCTTCACATGCACAGCAGTGCCAAAAACCGGCCTGCACATGTGCGCTGGCCAGCTGATCATCGGGTGCACATGTGCGCTAGGATCCAGAAGTTTGGCTTTTCTGGAGCGCGGCCCCGACGTGCACACAGGTGTGCGACGTTTCTGCACAACCTTTTCAGCACTTGGTGCTGAAAAGTTTCGCCAACACTGGTATTGTTCTGTCACCGTCTCCCACACGCACAAACACCCACCCCAAAGGGTTAAATAATTGTTTCAAAGCAGTCAAAGGTTCGTTATCAAAACTTAGCAGCAACGCAGCAGCTGCCTGCCAAGAGCTTTTACTCCAAGAAGGAGGGGTTGTTCCTCCACCAGATAACACCAAAATAAGACAGTTTGAAGTAGTCCAGTAACAGAAATCCACAACAGATGAGGCGTTGTTTGTCCCAAAAGTGCAAGTGACTCACCAGAGTTTTTGCTTTGTCTGTCACAGAGCTGGAATGGCCATCACCCTCCCTTATATAGCCTGTGGGGTGTGGTCCAGTGACTCAGCTCAATCTCTGGCATGCCTCCTCATCTGCTGTGACTGTTTAGCATGCCGACGCTGGTGTGGATCCAGCCACAACTTGTCTCCCTCATCACTCTCCGACAGATCGGAGACACCTGGCTCCTGGCCAATCTCCTTTCCTTCGGCCGACACCTGAGGAATTGCCAGAGAGGCGGGGCCGGGAGAGGGAGGCCTGGCCGGCTCCTCTCCTTCATGTTCAGAGCCTTCTTCCTCCGATACGATGGGCTTGGGGGTCGGAGCCACAACAGGTATAGTATTTCCTGCCATGAGCAGTGAGGTTGGATTAGAAGACCTCCATGGTCATCTCCAACCTTATTATTCTATGTTCTATGCTTTGAGCTTTAAACAAATGAAAATTGGACAAATATACACCACTCATATTATCCAGTGGTGCCCAACATTTTGTGTACCAGGGACCAGTTCCATGGGAAAAAAGGTTTTTCCTTGGACCAGAGGGGGTGTGCTTTCATGTGTTGCCTGCATCCCGCAAAAGGGGCTTTGCTTGTTTGCATGGACCTGTTGCTGCCATGCCATGGACCAGTGCCGCTCTACGATCTGGGGGTTGGGGACCTGAGCTAATCCATCACAACTCTAGACTACACTACAAAAGAACCTGTGATGACTCTGAAAAAGAATAATTAGAGTTGTTGCCATGGTGGTGCAGTGATTAGATTGCAGTATTGTAGGCTAATCTGCTGACTGCCAGGCGTTCGATTCTCACTGGCTCAAGGTTGACTCAGCCTTCCATCTTTCTGAGGTCGATAAAATGAGGACTCAGATTGTTGGGGGCACTCTGTAAACTGCTTAGAGAGGGCTGTTAAAGCATTTGCATATACTGATATATAAGCCTAAATGTTATTTGAGTGGTGCGGTGGCTTAGAGGTGGTGCTCTCACCTCACAATCAAGAGGCTGTGAGTTCGATCCTAGGTAGAGGCAGATATTTCTCTCTGGGAACAGTGAGAATCTGCTCAATCTGCTCAATAAAATTCCGCATTGGCGATAGGAAGGGCATCCGGCCAGTAAACACTCTGCTCCATTCAGTTGCCCAGACTCCATCCAGCAAGGGTTTATGGGGTCATAAAAAGGAGACGATGATAAAAGCCCAAGTGTTATTGCTATTGCTAGACTGTATTAACAAAACTGGATGAAATAGATCCGTGTTATGGCTCAGTAGAAATCAGGACAGTCCTTTAAGATTCAGGTTGTTTAAGCATTTTATAAATAGATAACTAAAATTCCTTATGTCTAAATAAATGCCAAATTTATCTATTTGTCCATCCATCAGACAAAAAAAAAAATCCTCTTTGTTGCTATCTCTCATATGCAATTTTTTCTACAAGAAAGCAAAGCCTAACTCAGAGGTCAGCAATCTGTGGCTCTGGAGCCATATGTGGCTCTTTCATCCCTCTGCTGCGGCTCCCTGTTGCTGGTCGGCTCCACAATCGATAGGGCTTTCAGTTAGGACAGGTAGAGGAAAAAGGATGCTGTGCTAGGAGGAGACTATGATGTGGGAACCGGACTTCCGATTGGCTCCAGAATTGAATGGGGGCTTCCGGTTAGGACCTTTGTGGCTCTTTGAGTGTTTAAGGTTGCCGACCCCTGGCCTAACCTAGTGACTAGTGATTGTGATTTAACCTTATGACTTACAATTATTATATACCATTTTCTACTAAAAAAAAAAAATTATGGGAAGAAACAATTCGGCTTTTATTACATTCTGTTCTATAAATAGAAATCACCAATTATTTCTCCTTACCAATATTGAATGGCCTTCACCCTTTCCAACATAGTTAAATCCTGTTTCTTTTATTGATCACGGTTTGAAACAATAACAAATTAGTAACATGTTAAAGATGTTTAGTCAAAAAACAAAAAAGAAAAAAAACCAAATAAACATGCAAAATTTAGTGTTATATAAACATGGGAATAGAAACAGTACTTAATAAATTTCCTCTTTTGTTGGAACAGTGAATGAGATAAATTTATTTATACCAAATGAACAAACAGCTTGAACAGCTGAAAATGTAACTAGAAAATGGGATAAATTGAAGCTCAAGAAGAAGTCACTCTTCATCTCTGTCCTCAAAAGAGGGTCCTTCTCCTCCGTCCATCCATCTGTCCGTCCATCCATCCATCCATCCATCCATCCTCTTCACTTTCTAAATTGATCTCCACTCCTCCTCCCCATCCCCCTCCTCCATCCATCCATCCATCCATCCATCCATCCATCCATCTTCACCTGCTAAATTGATCTCCTCTCCTCCTCTTCTTCCTCCTCCTCCTCTTCCCTCCTCCTCATCCATCCATCCAAACTTCCATCCATCCAAACTTCCATACATCTTCACCTTCTAAATTGATCTCCTCCTCTTCTTCTTCCTCCTCCTCTTCCCTCCTCCCCATCCATCCATCCATCCATCCATCTTCACCTTCTAAATTGATCTCCTTCCCCTCCTCCTCCTCCTCCTCCTCCCCCATCCATTCATCCATCCATCTTCTCCTTCTAAATTGATCTCCTCCTCCTCCTCCTCTTCCTCCTCTTCCTCCCTTCTCCTCTATTCATCTTCATTTTAATTGATCTTCTCCTTCACCTTCTTGCCTTTCCCTCCTCCTCCCTCCTCCTTCCCTTTAATACATGATAAAAATTTAGTGGATATATCCTAGAAATACAATTTAGGATGTTTAATCTTAAATCTTCTAATAACCAGTAACCCTGAATTGAATTACTTGCAGTTGATCTTTATGTGCAGTAAAATCATACAATACAGTCTTTCATGGAATAGATCATTTAAACTTCAAGGTAGGAAATCAAATGTTAATGCTTTCCCCCGATTGAAAATTACGTTTTATAAAGAAATCTAGAGCCTCAAGGGACAAAAGATAAAGTATCTGATTAATCTTTCTGTTATAATAATTCTCCATTGGTGAGGAATTTTTCAGAAGGATGTGTTTAAATCCATTTCTTTCCTCTTCCTGTGGTCTTTATAATGCAACTTAAGGGACTAAATGCAGAACCCGTATTCACAATGAATATATAGTTGGGATAATTATTAAAAGCAATCAGGAGTCTCACATGCATATCATAATGATCATGTTATATTTTTATTCTATATGACTGGTTAAATAGCTTGTAACAGCCTCCAGAAGAACCTTCAAATGATTATTAAAAACACTCTCCTTCCCCCCCCCTCCCCTCCTTCAAATTAACTGGGATAGCTCATCTCTCTTAAATCAGTGACCTTAAAATCTGCTCAACAGCAGTCATGCTAAAATGCATTTGCACTACCATTTAATTGTTCATATTATCCTTTGGCTTTAATTAGAAATTTGTCTGTTCCCAGTGCAGAGCACAAAAGTTTCACATTGGGGGGGGAAAAAACACAACAACATTAATAAGACTAATAAAAAGATGACTTGCTGAAATGCAAGGATGGAGCTTGGTAAAAACAGTATTTAAAAACAAGAGGTTAATTGCTGGGAATCTATGCAACAGGAATGCAGAATCCGGCGGTGGGCATTGGCAGCTGTAACTTAATTCCAAAAGGAAGTTTCAACTTTCTTCAACCAGTGATTAAGACAGTAAATGGACAAGCCTCCCATCTCAAAGAATCGTATCCATGAGAGGTCCTTGGTGCTCTGTCAGCTTCGCTGTTTACTTACAGATCATTCCATTACCCGAACTAGGTAACGTTGATAGCACTGATGATATCATATAGCAGTGATGGCTAACCTTTTTGCCATCGCGTGCCAAAAACGGGGGGGGGGAGTGCGGTGGGGGGGTTGTGCGCGCATGTGGCCACGCCCATAATTATATGCTCCCTGGCCCCCATGCATGCACGTGTGACCCCCCTCGCTCCCCCCTTTTTTGGCACGTGATGGCACGGTGAGCCTGGTAGGCACGTTTTTTTTTTTGCTCTCCCCAGGCTCCAGAGCATCTCTAGGAGCCTGGGGAGGGAGAAAATGGCCTTCCCCCCTGGAGGCCCTCCATAGGCTGGAAATAGCCCATTTGCAACTTCCGGTACCTCCTAGAGAGACTCTGGAGCCTGGGGAGAGCAAAAAATGGGCCTTCCCCACCCCTCACCCCAGGCCCTCCAGAGACAGGAAACACCCTGTTTCCCTACTTCTGGTGGGCCCAGAAGGCTCGAAAATCAGTTGGTCAGCATGCGCATGGGCGCCGGAGCTGAGCTCGCGTGCCCATCAATATGGCTCCATGTGGTGCCATAGGTTTGCCATCACGGTTATATAGCTTTGGTAATAAAAGATTTGCAAGAAAAGAACCAAGCTGAGAGCACCAAGAACCACATAGTCACCATCGTCATTGTTGTCCTTCTCCTCCTCCTCCTCCTCCTCCTCCTCCTCTCCCACCATCACCACCTCACAAATCCTACTCCCTTCTATTACATAGCTGGGTAATGAAACATTTGCAAGAAAACAACCAAGCTCAGAGAACATCAATAACCCTATACTCCTCCTCCTCCTCCTCCTCCTCCTCCTCCTCCTCCTCCTCTTCCTCCTTCTTCTTTTCCTTCTCCTCCTCCTCCTCTTCCTTCTCCTCCTCCTCTCCACTGCCATAACTATCAGCCAAACTACACCCACCAAGCCACGTCCATAGAACCGGTAGTAAAAAAATAAATAAATTCCACCACTGATTGAAGGTATCATTCTCTCTCTTTCTCTCTCTGTGTATGTGTGTTTAGTAGAAAAACGTTATGAAAGTGACCAGCTGCTGGTGATACATATGAAAAACAAATCTCCGAAGCCATTCAGAGAATATTTGCCCATCATATTAAATTTATCTTTCTCAAAAGACTGAGCTGTATCTACTATGCTGAGCCCTGGAATAAAGCGAGTGGCAGGTCTGGAATGAAGAATGATAAGAGACTTATGGCTTGTTCACACTTTCATGTCGGAGATTCAAGACAAAATCCAGTGTAAGGCTTGGAAACCACTTTTCTGTAAAAAGCATTTGCAGCTTTTATTATGTGGAGCCAAGAGAGATGTTGGGGTTTTTTTCCCCTTTCAATTCCCACTGGGGAATCCTTACCCACCCACCCCTTTTTTTCCACTGCTACAGGAATAAAAAAAAAAAAAGGAGAGCAGCATCTTCAGCCTTTTGGTTGAAGAGCAGACATAACTATAACAGTTCATTCCAGAAACGGATCATAAATAATAAATGGATTTTTGAATGTAGAAGCTTTTTCTTCTTCTTCTGAGAAATTTAAAAAGATGAAGGTAGAGTTTCCTTCAAGCTGAGCTCAGTTGCCTTGTGACTGCATGAACCATCCATGTAGTTTTCTTCAGCAGAAATAGATGTGGGGTTTTTTGTTGCCTTCTTATGGATTATTTCTTCTTCTTCTTCTTCTTCTTCTTCTTCTTCTTCTTCTTCTTCTTCCTCTTCCTCCTCTTCTTCTTCTTCTTCCTCCTCCTCCTCCTCCTCCTCTTCCTCTTCTTCTTTTTCTTCCAGAAGAACACAATGCTATAGCAGAGTATTGTTTGGCTTGCCAAAATACCCACCTTGTTATAGGACACACTTGCATGCTTCCCAATGTGCGCCACATGAGGACAAGCTGGCTTCACACCAGAGAGAAAGACGAGTGGCTCTTCCTGCAGCATCGCCCAAGGTCCCCTCCTTCCCCGGAGCTGCTTCACAAACAGGCATCACAACCAAGAAGGTTCAGAGCCATCTGGAATCTGACTGCCAGCACAGAGCACCAGCTTGTCTCCTCACCAAAGTGGTACTTATCTATCTATTTTACAGATTTACAGATTAACAGAGTTGGAAGGGACCTTGCAGGTCATCTAGTCCAACCTCTACCCAAAAATGAGGCCCTACACCATTTCTGACAGATGGCAGTCCAGTCTCTTCTTGAAAGCTTCCAGTGATGAAACTCCCACAACTTCTGAAGTCAAGCTGTTCCATTGGTAGATTGTTCTCGCTGTCGGAAAAATTCTCCTTATTTCCAGATTGAATATCTCCTTGTTCAGTTTCCATCCATGATTCCTTGTCTGGACTTCGGGTGCTTTGCAAAATAGCTTGACCCCTTTCCTCTCTGTGGCAGCCTTTCAAATATTGGAAGATGCTATCATGTCTCCCTGTTCCTTCTCTTCACTAGACTAGCGATGCCCAGTTTCTGTAACCCTTCATCATATGTTTTAGCCTCCAGTCCCCTAATCATCTTGGTTGCTCTTCTCTGCACTTTTTCTAGAGTCTCAACATCTTTTTAAAAGTGTGGTGACCAAAACTGGATGCAGTATTCTAGGTGTGGTCTTACTAAGGCTTTATAGAGTGGTACATTCATAGAACTTGCTTTCAAACTATTGGATAGAAGCTCAGGTGAGTAACAGGAGCTCATCCTGCCACACAGTGCTAGGGCTCAAACCCTCAGAAGAAGAAACCTTCTGGAGGCAAGTTATCCACTGATTAATTGTTCTCACTGTCAGGAAATTTCTCCTTAGTTCTAAGTTGCTTCTGTCTTTGATTATTTTCCACCCATTGCTTAGTGAAATTATTAGTGAAAGGATTTTGTAGAACATCAAAACTCTTTCTTTCTGAAGTGAGGCAATAAGATTTTGAGGCACATTTTATTTTTAAAACAGTTGGACAGAGGTGGTATTTGCCGGTTCTCCAAACTACTCAAAATGTCCGCTACCGGTTCTCTAGAACCTGTTAGAACCTGCTGGATTTCACCCCTTCCTCATACGGGAATTCCATTCAGTCCTATGGTCCCTACAACACAAGACCCCAGAAGTAAATATACATTGGTTTCCCCCCCCCCCCAACTTTCCCTCTGCCAGTTTATTAGAAGTCAGGGCCCTGTAACAAAACTGATTTCCATTTGATTCCTGGCAAAGAGATAATGACACACCCCCAATGTAGAATTAATTTCTGGAATGTATTATCACAGGAGGAACGGCTGCTGAGCAATTTACAAGACTTTGATGATGGCTTAAGCAAAGTCATGGACAAATAACATGTGACAGGAGAAGCTGGAATCAAAAGTCCAGCTGTCCCATATGGTGAGCTCCTGAATTGCAGGTGGCAGTCTTAATCCCTGAGCTGATTCCATTTCCCTAGGCTGTTTATTGGCTCTTTCTGGGAAGGAAGAGCCCAAAAAACCAAAACAAGGCAAAAATGCTCCCTGCTCCATCTGAACTTCACTTAAGAAATAAGCCACACTGTTTTGCTATCTCTCTGATGGTTTCTCAAATTCTGATTTCTGAACATTCCACCAACAGAAACATCAATGAGGTTTTTTTTCCACGCAACAACCTGCAAATGTCAGTTAGAGCAAAACAAACATAAACTCTGAACCATTTCTTTGTTCATAAAGTTAGAGTTTTGCTTCTGCTGGTCATTTTCTGCTAGTAAGATTCCGGAGCTCTTAGACAAGGGGGAGATTTAGTAGCTAGAGAAGTCCTCCTTCATTTCTCCCTGCTGTGTTTTCCAATTTTAGTAAAGAGGAATTGCAGAGAGGGAGGCTTATGTGCCCTCCAACTAACTTTGCCTTGGGCTAGAGCATGCAGTTGGATGGAAGACCACATAGCTATGGGACCTTGTTCTCTGCTTGCTGGCTGGAGAGAGACAAGAGTCGAGATTTAGCTTTTCCAGAGGTGACTGGGCATTCCTGCTGCAGTTGAGGAATCCTTAGTATAAAAACACAGCAAATCATTGGGATGTTTTGAATGAAAGAATGCCCAGTGCACACTTTCTCCAGCAGAATAACAGAATTGGAAGGGACCTTGGAGGTCTTCTAGTCCAATCCCCTGCTCAAGCAGGAAACCCTATAGACATTTCAGACAAAGGGTTGTCCAACGTCTTCTTAAAATCTTCCAGAGTTGGAGCACCCACAACTTCTGGAGGCAAGTTGTTCCACTGGTTAATTGTTCTAACTGTCAGAACATTTCTTCTTAATTCTATATTTGTTTCTTCCTTAATGAGTTTCCACCCATTGCTTCTTATTCTGCCTTCAGGTGCTTTGGAGAATAGGTTCCATTCGTCTAACCGCAATAAAATACTTTATGCCACCAGACTCCAAATTTTGGTCTTAGACAACTTAGAACTACTCCGGCTTCAGTCTGACCTAAGAGTAGTACATAAAATTATCCACCACAATGTCCTTCCTGTCAAGGACTACTTCAGCTTCAACCACAACAATACCTGAGCAAATAATAGACACAAACTGAAGGTAAACCGCTCCAAACTTGATTGCAGAAAATATGACTTCAGTATCAGAGTGGTCAATGCCTGGAATGCACTACCTGACTCTGTAGTTTCTTCCCCAAACCTCCAAAACTTTAACCTTAAACTGTCTACTGTTGACCTCACCCCATTCCTAAGAGATCTGTAAGGGGCGTGGATAAGCACACCAGCGTGCCTACCGTCCCTGTCCTAATATTCCTTTTTACTTACTCTTCTCATGTATTCAATTTATTTATTTATTTATTAGTTCAATTTATATGCCGCCCTCCTCCAAAGACTCAGGGCGGCTTACAATGCACCTACAGCAATAGCCTTCATTCTTTTGTATATACCTGCTTATTAGGGCTTTTGCCCCCCCCCCATAAGCGGTGTTTCTACAAAGTCAGCTTATTGTCCCCACAATCCAGGTCCTCATTTTACCTACCTCGGAAGGATGGAAGGCTGAGTCAACCTTGAGCCTGGTGAGATTTGAACTCGCACTAATTGCAGGCAGCTGGCAGCTAAGTGCTACATAACAGCACTTAGTCCACTGCACCACCAAGGCTCTTCTAATTATGTTTATACTTTTACCTGTTATCTTATACATGCTTGACAAATAAACTTATGATTATGATGATAGGTTGACCCTCTCTTTTTTGTGGCTGCTCCTTAGATTTTGGAACACTGCTATCATATCACGCCTAGTCCTTCTTTTCATTAAACTGAAGGTACCTAATTCCTGGAATTGTTCTTCGTATGTTTTTTAGCTTCCCATCCCCTAATCCACCCCAAAGCATTCCAATGTTGGTACCAAATTAGCTACTTACTAGGATACTGCTTGAAAGATTTGACTTTGACCTTTTTGTTGTGGTGGTTGCTATTCCTCCAACTCTAAAGACTGCATAGCCAGCCTCTTTTTTTTTTTTTTTTTAAGTGGTGCGCAACATAAAATGCACAATAGCCTGTTACAACCCATTCTGCTTTGGCATTGTTAAGCCTGGATTTCAATCACGATTTTTGAAGAAAAGCCAGTGACTAAAATCAATCGAACTACTGAGTCCTATTCATCAATTTTTGCTTTATTGGCAGTTTACGCTCGGAAAATTAAGTCTCTGAAAAGAAACCCGAAGAAAGAGAAGGGGAAACTTGTCTGTCTGATAGTTGTGTTGCCAGATATTATCTCGTAGACAAAGACCTGCTTAACACTGGGTCTCTCCCGCTCTCCTGATTGCAATCTCATTTCGCTTGTCCTTGGTAGTGTTGTGTTTTGCTGTGACCTCCAACTTGTTTAAATATTCAGCAGAAAGTATATGGACTTTCCCCATAACCTTGATTAAAAGCCTATTGGGAACCCAAATGCTGAACCAAGAACTTTTTGCTTTGCCAAGCAACTGGAGTGTTTCACGCTGATTTCTGCTGGTGACGAGCACTTCTAATCAGCCACTGAAGGGGCCAAAAGATGGAACAAAGGAATGGAAGACGAGGAGCTAACGCCAGCCCTATAAAATTGCTCTGGTCTCCTCCAGATGAAAAGGGATGCCTGCCACACAAATCATTTGCCCAGCGTGATTTCTTTTACATACTGAAGGAAGTTGATTTGTGTATGTAAATAAGGGGAGCCTTAAGAGATACATTCTCAAACACATTTTCCCCATGCAGTAATTTTGTTTTTCATTTTCTGAAAGCAGAAAGAATTTGGGGGTTTTTTTTGGCAACCACGTCTCTCCTTAAAAGTCAATGACAAAGAACTGTTGCATTCAAGAAGGAGAGGAAGGGAAAAGAGAACAAAACGATATATTCAACAAACAAAATTTACAAGAGTCGCCGATAGATTCTAAAAATTACACGTACAGGCAGGGTCACAGCCGAGGGGCATAAAATCGACATTTTCATCAACAGCGATCCTCGGTTCCCAGTTCAAGTGGGGGAAATTTTTTCCCTCTGCTTTGTTACTCCATCTGCTTGGGCCATGATTTCTGCCCACTTCACTGACATACAGAAAGAGAACTGGATTTGTTTATCGAGCCCAATCAGCCTCTATTTCATTTTTATTTTATTTTTTTTGAGAAAAATGTGCCAGAGTGTTTTTTTTTTTTTGTAAAAAGACCACTTATAGAATAGCACACAGTAACCATTCATGTTTCAGAATAATGTAATTTCTAAGAGTATTCTGGGAATATAAAATGAGAGTTGCCAGGGGTTGCTGCCAAGATTAGCTAAGATCTGGACTGCAACATTCCCAGATGATCACGGACTGGCAGCAAGGGACACACAAAGTTCTTCCTCTTTGTGGTTCATCCAGTCATTGTTGTGGGTTTTGTGGCTCACAACTCATCGAGCTGGCAGAAAAGGTATCCTTAATCTCCCCGCGTATAGTAAAACTTGCCGACAAAGCTCTCTATAGTCAAAGCGATGGTTTTCCCAGTGGTCATGTATGGCTGTGAGGGTTGGACTGTAAAGAAGGCTGAGCGCTGAAGAACTGATGCTTTCAAATTGTGGTGTTGAAGAGAAGACTCTTGAGAGTCCCTGGGACTGCAAGATCAAATCAATCAATCCTAAAGGAAATCAACCAGGGGTGAAATGCTACCAGTTTGGACCAGTTCGGGTGAACCGGTAGTAAAAAATGCTACAGATTCGGGCAAACCAGTATTTCCGACGATCAGCTGGGCGACGATCAGCTGTGATGTGCAATTTATATTACCTAGAATCGTTGGATTTCCTGCTTTCTAGCTAATCTAAATCACGTAGCACAGCGGATCCCCCCCCCTCGCTGTTCTACTTATCTTTGCAGACTCAGAAAGCTTCAAAATGTTCCTTTTTTTAGCACTGAGCAAGCGCACCTCAGGCGGGATCCACGTGCAAAGAGCACGCTAAGTAGCAGACTCACAGAATCGGTAGCAGACTTCAGAGGATTTCACCGCTGAAATCAACCTTGACTGTTCTTTGGAAGGACAGATGCCGAAGCTGAAGCTCAAATACTTTGGCCAACAAATAAGAAGACAGGATATATTAGGAAGGACCCTGGTGTCGGGGAAGTTAGAAGGCAAAAGAAAAAGATGTTGGGAAAGATGGAAGGCAGAGGAAGAGATGGCTAGATATTGTCACTGAAGCAGTGGGGTATGAATTTGGACGGACTCCAGGAGACAGTGAAGGACAGGGGAGTCTGGTGTGCTATGGGGTCAGACACAATTTAGTGACTGAACAACAACATTCTTTACCTTTATAATACCTTGGTAAAGCCACACTTGTAATACTGCATTCACTTTTGGTCGTCACAATGTTAAAAAAAAATGTGGAGACTCTAGAAAGAGTGGAGAGATGAGCAACAAAGATGATTAGGGCCTGGGTCTGGAAGCTAAAACATATGAAAAACAGTTGCAGGAACTGGGTATGTCTAGTTTGTTGAAAAGAAGGACTGGGGAGACATGATAGCAGTCTTCCAACATCTAAGGGGCTGCCCCAAAGAAAAGGGAGTCAAGCTATTCTCCAAAGTACCTGAGGGTAGAACAAGAAGCAACAGGTGGAAACTAATCAAGGAGAGAAGCAACTTAGAACTAAGAAGAAATTTCCTGACAGTGAGAACAATTAATCAGTGGAACAACTGGCCTCCAGAAGCTGTGAATGCTCCAACACTGGAAGTTTTTAAGAATATGCTGGATAACCATTTGTCTCAAATGGTGTAGGGTTTTCTGCCTAAGCAGCGGGTTGGACTAGAAGACCTCCAAGGTCCCTTCCAACTCTGTTATATATATATATATAAAATAGCACAAGCACGAAGCCGAAGACACCAACCTGAAGATGACGAGTGGGACCTCGTTGAAATGTCGCCAAGATACTCTTAATCTTACACGGGAAAAGACCCGAATACACCAAAACTTGCATACCTCTACCCGTGAAAATCTACAAAAACAAACTTATATTATATTGTATTGTATTGTATTGTATTATATTATATTATATTATATTATATTATATTATATTATATTATATTATA
>WNWU01000055.1:7886807-7896894 GCA_012654045.1 Ptyas mucosa | reverse complement strand
AGGGGGGGGGAGGGAGGAAAGAAGGAAATAGGGAGGGAGGGAGGCAAGACGGGCTAATTCTAACCATTGATCTTGCTATTGTAAGTGTAACTGCCTTATTTTCTCCATCACTGACCCACTAGTTATATTTCAACTGGAGGAGAGAATTTGTTAAGCAAAAAAGGAATGAAATATGTACTATATTATCTAGACAGTCGTTTTCTGCGTAGGTTTAAATACGGGCTGTTTGAAAGGCATATTTATTATAAGTTAGTATAAATAGCATTTTTCAGTCTATCAACTTTTTCGTAACTTAGGAAGAAGCACGTGGCCATTGCTTGCAAGTTCTCCCTCGCTGTTTGTCTGTGTGTTTGCACGGCTGACCTAGATTCCTGTCCAAAACATTTTGTTCCTTTATCCTAGGAACTTCGTGGCAGCAGACTTCTGGTTAAACCAAAGCTAACTAATCTGGATATATCGGTTTTATTTCAATACTGGCAAGAAGACAACATCCTCCATGGCACACGGATGCTAAAAGTGTTGGCAACATTAAGAAAGTAGGGAATATTTGTAGATCAGGGTTGAACTGAACAATGGGGCCTCTTGGTTGTTTACTTCCAGACGTTTCATTACCAGACTAGGCTACGTCATCAGTGCATAATTTTACCTAGTTTGGTAAATAAACGTCTGCAAGAAAACAGCCAAGCTCAGAGACCACCAAGGACCCCATGTTACGAAAGCTCATATGGATTACAGAAATCAACCCACCCAACCGTTCGCTACATTCCAGAGTCAATAAGGGAAACTCTGCTCTGTCTCGCGACAGATTTGGTCCATGTGTGTGTAACGTTGTTAACAACAGACATTGGAACGTTATAAAACTATAATGAAATGAAGGTGGTTGGAAGATCCATTAAGATGTAGTCTTCCATTATAGAATTTTAATAGGGTCTATAAGGTCTATAAGGGACGCAGTGGCTCAGTTGCTAAGACGCTGAGCTTGTCGATCAAAAGATCGGCAGTTCAGCGGTTCGAATCCCTAGTGCCACATAATGGGGTGAGCTCCCGTTACTTGTCCCAGCTTCCGCCAACTTAGCAGTTCAAAAGCACATTAAAAATGCAACTGGAAAAATAGGGACCACCTTTGGTGGAAAGGTAACAGCGTTCCTTTGGCGTTTAGTCATGCCAGTCACATGACCACGGAGACGTCTTCGGACAGTGCTGGCTCTTTGGCTTTGAAACGGAGATGAGCACCGCCCCCTAGAGTCAGGACCGAGTAGCACATATGTGCCAGGGGAACCTTTACCTTTACCTTAATAGGGTCTATATGGAGATTGCAAATTTTGTTTAATCATGCAAAAGCTGTAAGATGGTTCTGAGTTCCTGCCAAGCTTAAGAACTGTGTTGCTGGAGCAGATCAAAAGTCAACACTGCTAGTTTGAGGCACCCAAAGGGTTTTTACTTACCAATCGCACGTCCATTGCATATGCTCTCTTAGCCTTGTGGCAGAAGATGCCAAGCACACCAGTTGTGAATACAGGTAGTCCTCAATGAACAACCACAATTGAGCCCAAAGTTTCTGTTGTTTTAAGTGCGACATTGTTAAGTGCGACTTTTGCCCCATTTTATGACCCATCTTGCCACTCTAGTTGGGAATCACTGCAGTTGTGAAATGATTATTAACACATTGATTGATTGATTGATTGATTGATTGATTGATTGATTGATTGATTCGATTTATATGCCGCCCTTCTCTGGAGATTCAGGGCGGCTTACAATGCGTTAAGCAATAGCCTTCATACTTTTGTATATACCTGCTTAGTAGGGCTTTTGGGCCCCTCAAGCAGTGTTCTTTTTTATACAAAGTCAGCTTATTGCCCCCACAATCCGGGTCCTCATTTTACCTACCTCGAAAGGATGGAAGGCTGAGTCAACCTTGAGCCTGGTGAGATTCAAACTCGCAGTAATTGCAGGCAGCTGGCAGCTAAGTGCCACTTTAACAGCACTTTAGTCCACTGCGACACCAAGGCTCTTAAATGAATCTGTCTTCCCCACTGATTTTGCTTCGTCAGAAAGTTGCCAAAGGACATCACATGACTTCGGGACACTGCGACAGTCATAAATATGAGTCGTCAGTGGCCAAGCATTTGAATTTCGATTGCCTGACCATGCAGACGCTGCAATGGTCATCAGCAGCCTTAAGTCAATGTAGTTATAACTTCAAGCGGTCACTAAACAAACTTTTGTTAAATTGAGGAGCCCCTGTTCTTCATTCCTTCCCACCAGACCAGGTTTCAATGGCAACAGGGGGTCAACTCCATGCATTATTTGACAGATGATAATCCTGACCTTTGATATCTCATAATTCCATCTGGCTGTGGCAGAAGACACGGCTTTGACAAAAATTCAATATCCCGGCGTAGATGAAGTTGTCTACAACTATCTGTTTAGCAAATCATGCCATGCAGTGTTACGACCCACTGCCTCTTTTGCCAATATCGAGTTTTTGATGAACACTTTATTCCCCTATATCATCTGAGACAATATACACCGTCTGAAATTGCGTTCTTTGATATTTGTTCTCCCAGAGCTGGGCCGTTCGGCTATTTTTATCTTTTCCATTTATTTTCCAACACAAACCTTTCACCCTTGATAATCTTTAATACCTCTAAGTTTATTCACAGGCTTCTTCTTCCCTCCAGAAACATTACAAATGCATCTGTGGTTAAGTTCTGTGCATGACCTTAGAGGCATCTATCAATATATTTCCTTTACCAATAAAGAAACTCAGTTCCTCTCTCTGGTTTGGGCATTGACTTACCTCGGTGGATTTTTCTAAGCATTTTGGTTGTACATCTAAGTTTTCTTTTTTCTTTTTCTCTAGTACAAAAATAGAGAACGTTGACCACTTATCTAATTTATCAAAATCTTTTGCCTTTCAATTCTGATGTATTATTAATTTTCAAAGTTAGTAATACATGATTAAGAACTCATCAGTAGCTTGTCCGGATTACCGTATTTTTCAGAGTATAAGACGCACCTTTTTCCCCCCTAAAAGGGGGTGAAAATTTAGCTGTGTCTTATACATCGAATGTAGCTCCGCCCACCCACTGGCCCCCACCCTTTGGCCTCGGCCTCCCAGCAGTTTACCTCCTTGCAGCAAGCAGCAAGGAGAAACAACTCCTTTCAGCTTCAGCACAGCCTAATTAACACAAGTTGATTGGATTGGCCTCCCGACTCTCAGCTGTTTTGCTCTCAGGGCCTCTGCTACTTGCTGCATGGAAGTAAATTGCTGGGAGCAGATTTTTTTTTTCTCTTGTGCTAATCAAGCTATGCTGAAAACGAAAATGAAAGTAAAGCAGGCTGTTTCCTGTTTGCTGCAACGAGGCAAAATTGCTGGGAGGCAGAGGCAGATTTCTTTTTCTTCTTTTTCACACCAAAAAAGGTAGGTGTGTCTTATAGTCCGGAGTGTCTTATACTCTGAAAAATATGGTAGTTGGATTGAAAGAAAGTGGAGATAGTTTAAATTTAGAGGTTTTTTTTAAATAAGTTATAATATTGTATGTTTCTCTTTCATTTATACCAAGTCTGTTCATCCATTTAAGTCCAATATAACCATACATGCAGACACACACACACACAAAACACAGTGGTGGGATTCAGCCAGTTCTGTCCGGTTCGGGAAAACCGGTTGTGGCAATTGCAAGAGGCTCCGCCCACCCGCCCGGATATAATGCACAAGCAAAGAGCATGCACAGAGAAGGCACGGGCAAGGGCAGTGAGCGTGCCCCTGTGCACGCTCACATTTGCGAACTGGTAGGGAAGGTAAGTGAATCCCACCTCTGACAAAACACTCAAATAACTCCCAGGTTTATAGTAAGTAAATTAACCTTCAATTACTATGATCAGTATATCATATTTGGAGAATGGTACAATCTATTTTAATTTATTTACTTTTTTTTTCTTTCAAAGAATGTTTGCTGTGTTATGATATATATGAAAGAGCCGAGGTGGCGCAGTGGTTAGAGTGCAGTACTGCAGCTACTTCAGCTGACTGCTAGTTCAGCAGATCAGCGGATCGAATCTCACCGACTCAAGGTTGACTCAGCCTTCCATCCTTCCGAGGTGGGTAAAATGAGGACCCAGATTGTTAGGGGGCAATATGCTATTTAGTATACTGGTGTAAGCCCCCCAGAGTCCTCGGAGAGTGGGCGGCATAGAAATACGACTAATAAATAAATTAAATAAATAAATAAATGCTTTCCCTAATAAAATTATTGCAAGGAAAATTGAGAGTGAAGACATGGAGTGAAGTAACAGAAGAGGAATAGAAAAGGGGGGGTGGATGGATGGAGGCAGACAGACAGACAGACAAATGATAGGAGAAAGATCCAAAAGAATATAGAAAGATATATTACATCGCATACAAATATTTTAAAAAATGAAAAAGAAAATGAAGCAAATCTTTAGAGAGTTACATTTTTTTTAAAAAAAAATTAAAATGGTGCACACGGGTTGGTAACGAAGCCCAGGAGAAGGATATTTCTAAGAATATAAGTCTCTCCTGCAAAGAGCTGTCAACATTCAAGACGGTGGTTCTATTTTCTGCGTTTCTGACATGAAGGTGGCCAATTTTTGCTTTCCTCTCCTGCAACCTTGTTTTAATCTAATATTTATGACATTGTGTTCCTGAACTTTAAGGTTCTCTGCTACAAGCTTAACAAAAATAAATGAAAGTATGTTTTCCTATGCACACTGCCCTAATTCAACAGATACGACTAACTCGAGCGTACAGAAGACTGTTGTGTGTTTATACATATTGGCTATACAACTGTGAAAATGAAGAAACTTTTCGGGTCGGTGGAATGGGAGGAAAAGTGGTGATGTACCCTGTTTCCCTGAAAATAAGGCATCCCCTGATAATAAGCCCAATCGGGCTTTTAAACACATGCACACATTCTCCCCAAAATAATAAGACCTCCCCGAAAATATTTAAACGCAGAGCTGGGAATCAGGTAAGATGGCAAGAGGAGCCCCATCTTGCTCCACGTACCCCAAAATAATAAGACCTCCCCGAAAATAAGGCCAAGCGCTTATTTTGGGGTTCAAAAAAAATAAGGGTCTTATTTTCGGGAAAACATGGGTAACACAATGCCACAATAATGGCTATATTCAAAGTCCCCACGTCTATGAACTAAAAGAACGCCAACACACAATTGTCTTGATGGACCCATCTGTCGATTCTCTTTCTCTTAATATTCATTAGATAAAAATGTCTTGGGACTTTGTAAATGAAAATAATAATAATAATAATGTGCGTTTCGACAAAAAAATCCTTTCCATACCTCTTGTGCAATCTGGCCTTTGCACAAACTGAATTTAGTTACTTCAAAGATCACGCTATACAAAGTATTGTATTTTTACACTATTTTAACCTAGGTGATCAGTCAGTATCTCTCAAGACCAATTAGGAATGAATGAATATATTTATTTATTTCTAGACATCAAACTATATCCTGTTCCCTTTCAAGATAGAGGTGTTTCTCTGAGATTGTAAATGTATGGGTGCATTGAGTATGTGTATGTGTATTTGTTTGTGTATATGTACCATATTTTTTGGACTATAAGACACACCTACCTTTTTGGGGGAGGAAAACAAGAAAAAAAAATCTGCCTCTGCCTTTGCCTCCCAGCAATTTGCCTCCTTGCAGCAAACAGCAAACAGCCTGTTTCAATTTCAGGTTCAGGTTCAGCACAGCCTGATTCGTACAAGGGAAAAAAAAATCTGCCTCTGCCTCCCAGCAATTCGCCTCCTTGCAGCAAACAGCCGAGATTGAAAATGGGGTGGGCGGAGGCGGCAATAGGCAATGGCAATCCCTGCAGCCTGAAACAGCTGATGGTCAGGAAGCCGATCCAACCGACAATCAGCTGCTTGTGCTAATCAGGCTGTGCTGAAGCTGAAGCTGAAATGGGCTGTTTGCTGTTTGCTGCAAGGAGGCAAATTGCTGGGAGGCAGAGGCCAAAGGGTGGGGGCCGGTGGGTGGGCGGGGCTACATTCAGTGTATAAGATGCACCCAAATTTTCACCCTCTTTTAGGGGGGAAAAAGTCTTATATTCTGAAAAATACCGTACACACACACACACACACACACACACACACACACACAGACACACATACACTGAATGCATCATATTAGACCTTTTCTCTTATTGTAGATCAGAATATCTGCTGAAAGAGCACTTAACTATGTCGGTTACACATTCACCTCTGTGCAACAGGGTTTGTATTTTAGACGTCCTTATGTCCTTCTTGAAAAACCCTCTTCTGCAAGAGTCAATTTCACGTGTAGTGAGATCTTTAATGAACCCATTAATGCTGGAAGATAATGGTTGAGATTACTTATTAGCCTTCTTTATTCGACTGGCTCATTTGCTTAATTTTAGAGCTGGTAGGATGCAAAGAAACCCTACGTTTAAATATAAGGCCATTCAAAAGTACCTGCTGACAGGTAATAAAGGTAACGCTGAACCCACCTTCAACGTCTCATCCAAAAGAGGTTGAAGGTGGGTTTAGTAGGGACCTACACACTCCTTTCCATAATGGAGCTTAACACATATTAGGTGCAACATGTAGATGAGTTAAGTTGCCCTTTCGGTGAACGTTTCAATTCTCTGTCCGTATCAATATCATTTTAGGCCCTTCAGTGAGAAGCATAATAACTGTATTTGCTGCATTTGTCCTACACCATACCCTTTAACTTCTTTAATTCCGTGAATTTGCATAAGCCACTTCATTATTTACCACCTTGTTTTAATAATTTATTTTTTTTAAAAAAATGATTTATATGCCGCCCTTCTCCGGAGACTCAGGGCGGCTTACAATGCGCTAACCAATAGCCTTCATACTTTTGTATATTTTATACAAAGTCAGCTTATTGCCCCCACAAACTGGGTCCTCAATTTACCTACCTTAGAAAGGATGGAAGGCTGAGTCAACCTTGAGCCTTGGTGAGATTCGAACTTGCAGTAATTGCAGGCAGATGGTGCTAATAACAGGGTGCTTTAGTCCACTGTACTACCAAGGCTAATAATCTACTTTTCTTCCATGAGAAAACTCAAATAGATACAGTGAAAATTCCCTATCAACGCAGTGACTATCTAAAGACTATATCTTTTATCCTAGGAATGACAATAAATCTCTATAATGATTTTGTCAATGCCAATCGTGTTCCAATGGTGCTCCAGATATTTTGGGATTGCACAATATCCACTCTCCAAACCCAGGAGTGGGATTCAGCCGGTTCAGACTAGTTCAGGCAAACCAGTAGTTCTGGCCAGTGGCTGGGACTGCCCACCTGCCCCAGCATCATCCTGTTTTATACAATCACCATGTTTTTGACGCAGTGCGCATGTGTGCATCGTGCGTACCAGGGTAGGTTCCACTTATCTTTACTACCAGTTCGCAGCGGGAGCGCACACGGTTCTGCGCATATCACCCACGAGGACAACATGGTGGGTGGGTGGAGCCTCCCATCGGTTTCACAACCGGTTCTATAGAACCGGACCGAACCGGGAACAACCCACCACTGGTGCGCACGTGAGCAAAGCTATCCTGTCCTATACAATCACCATGTTTTTGATGCAGCATGCATGGCTGCAAGGCATGTGCGCGCAAGCAAAGCGAGCACGCACGCACGCATGCACTCTCACATTTTCGATCCTGGGCAAACCGGTTGTTAAATTATGTGAAGCCCATCTCGGTCCAAACCCCATTGTATTTTGTGTAACATTACAAAGTATTGCTGGCAGGATGGAGATACCTTACATGGTGGGCAATTAGCAACCGCAAAAGTCAGAAGGAACATTGGTGAATTTCACTTCCTGTTTAAATTTGCTCTAAAATAGGAGGGAGTGGGGGATACAGAGTTCTTTGTCATATTCCCATTAATTCATTTAAACATAAACAACATTTCTTTACGCCATGTATTTCTTCCCCTACTAAATGCTATTATTTAATATTTTAAAATTTACTTATTATTACCACCATAATTTCCAGATTCCAAATATGTAGGATTATTAATAGCACCAAATATTAACAATATTTAACCAATCTCGGGAGTGTACCTCCAAGTCAGTGGTGGGTTTCTACTTGTTCACCCCGGTTCGGGCAAACTGGTACGGCGGCAGCAGGAGGCTCCGCCCACCTGCCCGGATGTCATCACGGACGCTCTGCACATGTGCAGAAGGTTTGCGCACTCACAGTTCTGAACCAGTAGAGAAGGTAAGTGAAACCCACTACTGTTCCAACTCCCCACAATCTTCAATGGATGATCAAAAAGAGAATAGCATCCTTGAAACTGGAAGATTAGGACGATATATACTGATTTATATTATTAGTGTTAACATTGTTTTTGTTTGTTTTTTTAAAAAAGACTTGACCCAGTCAATGTACTGTCTGCAAAATATGTATATGGAATAAAAAAATAATAAAAAAAAACTTGTTTAAAAAAATGCAGGCTATATTAATGCCAACACAGAATACTCTTCTGTTTTATTTCTCTCATCCTTTCTCTCATTCACATCTTCTGAATGAGCAAGGTGCAAGTTGATGGGGAAAAAAAACACACATCAAAAGAAGCTACAAGTCTGGCTTCTGAACCTGACAAATTGTGGAAAAGAGAGAAAAAATATCAACCTCCGAAAAACATGCTTTTTAAAAAAAAAAATCTCTAAAGATGAGCAAGAGGAAAAAAAATGGGGGGAGCCTGAGAGAGAGAGAGAGAGAGAAAAGGTGGGGCGGGGCAAAGAGGAGAAAAGCAAAAGGTCATAAAAGGGATTGCCTCATTGCCTCATAAATAATAGAAATATCAGTGTCGTATGAACTTTAGATGGTGTAGGCCATCTAAAAAAAAAATAAGAAAAGAAAAGAAACAGAAGCAAAGTTCATTGTGAAGAGAAGGATTACCCTATTCTCTGTGGGCAAGGACAGTTATTTATTGCCTGTGACATTCCAGGACTTTTGATGTCACCAGCTTTCAATTGGCCACGTCACGTGATTGCCATTTTCAAACAGAACTGACAAGATAAGAGCTTGGTAACGCTCGGAGCTACCAAGACCTCTTTCTCTTAGAAAACCTGCATCATATCTAATCTAAATGGGTTTGATGATGTCCAAGATAAGTTCACCTCACAAACTGCCCACACACCAAAAAAAACCACCCACCTCTATCATCTTCTTTAACTTTTCAGCATACAGAAACAACTTTATTTAATAAAGTTTGTTTAAAAGACTTGTGTGGCTGCCTATCCCAAAACCTAAAATGGACACCTAACATCAAAAACGTCATCAAAAAAGCACAACAAAGAATGTTCTTTCTGGGCCAACTCAGGAAACTCAAACTGCCCAAGGAGCTGCTGATCCAGTTCTACAGAGGAATTATTGAGTCTGTCATCTGCACCTCTAGAACTGTCTGGTTTGGTTCTGCAACCCAACAAGACAGACACAGACTTCAGAGGATAATTAGAACTGCAGAAAAAACAATGGCTACCAACCTGCCTTCCATTGAGGACCTGTATACTGCATCAGTCAAAAAGAGGGCTGTGAAAATATTTACAGGGCTCTTGCATCCTGGACATAAACTGTTTCAACTCTTACCCTCAAAATGAAGCCATAGAGCACTGCACACAGAACAACTACACAGAAGGACAGTTTTTTCCAAACGCCATTACTCTGCTAAACAAATAATTCCCTCAACACTGTCAAACTATTCACTAAGTCTGCTTTACTATTACTATTAATCTTCTCATAGTTCCTATCACCCATCTCCTCCCACTTATGACTATATGACTGTAACTTGCTGCTGTATCCTCACAATTTATATCGATTGCTTCCTAGTATGATTCAATTGCTTATTTGTACCCTATTACTATCATTAAGTATTGTACCTTATGATTCTTGATGAATGTATCATGTCTTTTTATGTACACTGAGAGCTTATACACCAAAGACAAATTCCTTGGGTGTCCAATCACACTTGGCCAATAAAGAATTCAATCTTTCAATCTATCTATCTATCTATCTATCTATCTATCTATCTATCTATCTATC
>WNWU01000055.1:7862197-7879209 GCA_012654045.1 Ptyas mucosa | reverse complement strand
CTATTCTATTCTATTCTATTCTATTCTATTCTATTCTATTCTATTCTATTCTATTCTATTCTATTCTATTCTATTCTATTCTATTTATAAGCTTTCCAACTAGCTTCCAACATGCAAAGTCAATGAAGGAAAGCCATATTCACTTCATGACTGTATGATTCGCTTAACAACTATGTCAGAAAAGTTCATCACATGGGGCCCACCTCATTTAACGATTGTCTTGCGACTGAATAGAAATTTTGGGCTCAACTGCGGTTGTAAGTTGAGGACTACTTATGGCCAGTTTTTGGTGTGGCCTATCCTCTTATACACAGTAGTTTTAATTGTTCTGTGACACAGGTGAAGCGTGCAATGTGATATACGAGTCAGTTTCATGTGTGAAAGATTTTTTTTTAAAAAAAATATATATTATATTGTGTGCTAGGTAGATCAGTCAGTCTTATTTTTAAACGTAATTGCTATCCAAAACTCTTCTTTTGAAAAGTCTCTAGGTATTATTTTAGATTTGACATGTTAAATAATGCAGGTAGTGTAAACTTCCTTTTGGAAATGGAATTGATTGAAGGGTTTTTGCGTTCAAAAGATGCAAAATTACAGCCAGACAATTTCAATATATCTAACATAAAGCCAATGTTTAAGAATTTAATAGTTGAGGAGCTTAGAAGAATATACAGAAGAATGACAATATTTAAGGCCTGTTTTTTCCCCAACCTAAAAAGTTATTTTAAACGCTTTTATTGATACAACAAATTTTCTTCCCAGAAATATTTAAAAAATACTCTGCTGTGCAGTTATCCAAAAAATACCTTTTAAACTTTATTTTGAGTAAGGGATTAGTAGATTAAATTATTCTGACTAATATATTAAATATTAAAGTGTTCTAAATAAAGTATGATTTAAACAAGGGCAACAGTAAAATGTATTTTTCATTAAAGTGTGAAATGTTCTTCGATTCATTTCATATTATTACAATTTCTTTATTGCAGTAGAAAAAAAGGGGGGAAAGGTATTGTTTTTATGATGCCCTTAAAGTAATTATACTTAATTTAAGAAAATTCACTTTCAGTTAAAAGTATACAAGCAAATCTGAAACATTTTCTATGCCTATCAGGGCTCAGAGATGTGGCCTAAATTTAACACAAGGTCATTTATCACAAAGCACTAGTTATATTTCTGACTAATTTAGGACCACGTTAGGGGATTATATCATTATTTTACAAACGAGGGTTGAAAAAGCCATCACAAAACCATTCATCAATATACAGATACTATTTTTTCCATATATCTAAGATTTCAAACTAATATATTAAGGTAAGCTTTCACCTTTATTATAACAATGTAGTTCTAAATTAATGGTAATATTTAAAATAGGTATTGCTTGCTGAACATACTTACTAAGCAAGTTCTTATTAACTTCAGAACTAAATTTGAATAGATCTCACTGATTTTTTCCCAAGCATTCCTCTTTTTCTCTGTTTATCAAGCCACCCATGAAATACCTGTGGATGAGAAACCAATACTCTTACCACTATATTTAGCTCTCAATGGGCCAATGAGTGGAACTTCAAGATCATATTTGTGTAGACCTTCAAGTTCATATTTGAGTAGACCAGGGGCCTACAACCTTAAACACTCAAAGAGCCATTTGAACCCATTTACCACAGAAAAGAAAACACCGGGAGCCACAAAAGCCTTCCCTTGCCTGACTATTTCTTGAGCGGCCACAAAACTAGCATATGTAGTTTTATTTTATTTATTTTTTATTTATATTTATATTTATATGCCACCCTTCTCCGGAGACTCAGGCCGGTTTACAATGCATTAAGCAATAGCCTTCATACTTTTGTATATTTTATACAAAGTCAGCTTATTGCCCCCACAAACCGGGTCCTCATTTTACCCACCTTAGAAAGGATGGAAGGCTGAGTCGACCTTGAGCCTGGTGAGAATTGAACTCGCAGTAATTGCAGGCAGCTGGATGTTAAATGCTGCTTTAGTAGAGGCATTAGCCTCCTATGCCACTCAGGCTCCTAGTTGAATTAAACGTTCTGTTTTCTTCTGAAACTTTTCTTTTCTTGGATTTATCCATAGTTGGCCTACCAGGGGTTGAAAAGCTCAATAAATCGTGTGCCGGCAGGTGTCACACATTGGTGGTTGTGACGCATATTTTGAGTGACGGGAGCCACAGCAGAGGGGTAAAAGAGCCACATGCAGCTCCAGAGCCACAGGTTGCTGATCCCTGGAGTAGACATTCAAGGCCATATCTGAGTAGACTTTCAAGGATGTATCTGATCGTCATTCAGACAACTTTGCACGATGGTGGTCCATTCATGGTTTAGCAAAACCCATGAGATTGCTCATAGAATTCTAACTGATCTCATTAATTGGACGTGCTTGTTCCAAGAGAATCAGAAACTCTAGGTGTCCTGAATATTGCCCTTTCTTTGCAGTCACCAATCTCAGAGCTTTAAACGCCCCGCAGCCTCAGTTCACTGTAAGCTTTCTTGACACCTCCTTTCCAATTGCCTGCTTTTTCTTTCTGTTTCCAGAAAACCGTAAGAAGCGAACATCATTTCTCATGGCTGGGTAGACATGAGAAATAAAAAAAGAAGCTTTCAGCTGGTATGCATTGGGTGGATAAAAAATAGAAATCTGGGTCACGCAAACTTGAAAAGTTTATCTCTACGTCACCTTGCTGTTTTCAAAATAGCTCGGGAAAGTTTATGCTCTTTCTCTCCAAAAAAAAAGTCACATCCTTTTAAGTATAAGTATAACTTTATTGTCATTGTATACCCATACAACAAAATTCACATAACACCCAAAGACCAGACCCAACACACATAACAATCTTCAAACACACCCCCACCCACCACAAATTCCCCGCTCCTGAACCACCCAAACACCCACCCAACAGACCAAGTAATGCTGTCCAACAGCTCACTGATGGTGGCCCTTTACTTCATTGTTGAGTGCAATTATAGCTCTGGGATAAAAAACTATTCGGAAGACGTGTGGTTTTCTGTGCCAATTTAAGATTCGGAAAAGGTTATTCTCTCCCCCCTTAAAGAAAGTTTCATAAAAAACACGAATTCTCTCCAAAGAGGAGACAAGTCATGCCAATTTTCCCATCTTGAATCTTAAAAGGCCTAACTTCTTTAAAAGAGAGGCACTTTTGACATTGGCTATTCTTCAACATGCTTAATTAACTCCAAGAAATGCTTGACACGAGATGCTCAGTGGCTTTTACCCCAGCTGCCCTATTTCTTTATGAGACGGGAAGGAGGAGGAGGAGGAGGAGGAGGGGGAGGAAGAGGAGGAGGAGGAGGAGGAGGAATAATTCATGCAATAAGAAAATAAATGGCATCTGGTATCTATTTGCATCGTCTTTTTTATTGTGATTATTTGAAATTCAGCATTATCATTATTATTTGAAAAGGGCTGGGCGAGATCTGAAGGTGCCCTATTCACCTGGGGATGGCCTGTCAGAGGCACTGAATATCAAGAAGTTCCTCCTTTCTTGTACTTTTTCTTATTTTTTTCCTGTACTTAGCACATCTGAAAATCAAGCCTTGAGCAGTCACATCATTTCCAATATGCACTTTCTTCTTTCCTCTAAATCTCATCTTCCCACAGAAAAAAAATATATACTCAGGGGGGAGGAGGAGGGAAAAAGAACAAGGAGAAGAAATCGTGAGATTTTTTTTTTAGTGCTTGTTTCTAAATAAGAAGTTAAGAGCAAGCCAGGCTTGTCTTGATCTTCCGTGGGGATTTCGACTTCTTTAGGAATTTTTCTAACAGCTCCTGTTAATTGCTGGGGTGGCGCAGTGGCACAGCAGCTTTAAGACGGTGGGCTTGTTGGCTGGAAAGCCAGCAGCCCAGGTTCGAGACCCAAGCACCACATAATGGGGTGAGTTCCTGTCCTTGCCCCAGCTGCTGCCAACTTAGCAGCTGTTGTGGCCTGCCAGTGGCCAGTGGAACTGGCGACAGACTCGGACAGTAAGGAAGTTGTGGAGGAACGTGGGCCAGTCCTGGAGTCTGGGGAAAGCTCTGATGAGTGCTCTGCATCAGAGGCAGAGATGTGGCCAGGGCCGTCTGACAGTTATCAGCTACCTTTGGAGTCAGAGTGGGGCTGAGGAACAGCTGGAGCCTGTTCCCAGTGTGCACATGTGCAGAACTGCTAGGAGAAAGGAACAATTAAGGAACAAGGGCAGACTCAGGAGCAAAAGCACAAGTGGATGGTGAATGGCCCCTCCCATAGGGAATAAAGAGGAGCAAAAGGGGAGGGGAGTTTGCAATTAGGAGACAATTAGTTCATTTCATTAGTGTGAAGATCTGTTCGTGACTCTCAGAGACTCCTTGCCAAGTATTTTCTTGTACAGCAGAGCGTTTGGAAGATATCGGCCTGGTAGCCTGATAAGGTCTGTGGTTGTAAATCCACCTTTGAAAGACTGTTTACCGGGACTTTGCTGGATGTGAATGAGAGGAATTCACATTAGCTTAATAAAAAGAGGTTTTGTCAGGACAAGGAATCTGCTTCGTGCTTCTTTGAAACCTAGGTCAGAACAGTAGCTGGGACAATGTGAGTAGATCAATAGGTACCACTTCGGTGGAAAAATAACAGCACTCTGTGATGTCATGCTGGCCACATGACCATGGAAATGTCTTCAGACAGTGCTGGATCAATGGCCTTGAAATGGAGATGAGCACCACAGAGGGTTCTTTACCTTTTACCTGTTCATTGCTAAGAAGACCTAGAGAGGCGGTTGTAGGGATTCTCTCCATATCACAATTTCATGCAATCTTCCTCAAGTTGCCCTTCCTGAACACAGAACGAAGGAAATCCAAATATCACATCCAAATGTTTCATTTCTCCATGCCACTCACAATGACCCCAGTGGTGGGTTTCACATTTTGTTACCAATGGTTCACTCTGCACGCATGTCTTCTGCACCTACATTTTGCTCATGCATGCACCTAGCCTCAAAAATGTGCCTAAATAGGACGGCATAGAGCCGGGGCGAGTGTCTGGGCCCACCCACGATTTCCTCTACCGGTTCGGGCGAATTGGTCTGAACTGGCTGAATACCACCTCTGAATGACCCACACATTCCCAAGTGCATCCTACAAAAATGCATTCAGCAACACAAAATAGTTAAACTTATACACCGGGGAAAGGATATTTGAGAAAGGACTGCATACATGTCAACACAGTTATTCCTCGACTAAGACCACAATTGAGCCCTAAATGTTTGTTGCTATGCGAGACGGTTGCTAAGTGAGTTTTGCCTCGTTTTGCTACCTTTCTTGCCACAGTGGTTAAGTGAGTCATTGCAGTTGTTCAGCTAGCAACAAGGTTGTTAAGTGAATCTGGTTTCCGCTTGTCAGACAGTTGCCAAAAGTGATCCTAAATTCGTGAGTGCATGTCAGTCCCCAAGCATCCAAATTTTGATCACGTGGCCATGGGAACGCTACAACCGTCAGAGGTGTGAAAAATGGTCATAAGTCACTTTTTTCAGTGCCGTTGTAATTTCCAATGGTTGTAAGTCAAGGACTACCAGTTTTTTTCAGTGCCATTATAATTTCCAATGGACACTAAACCAATAGCTGTAAGTCATCGACTACCAGTACCAGGCCATGAATGCCTACAGAGCAGTGATGAGTTCCTCCCGGTTCAGCCCGGTTCTGCCGAGCCGGTAGTGGTGACGATATGATGTCACCGAACTGGTTCTGCCCCCCTCACCCCCCGCCCCCCCATGTTATTCTTATCCTTTATTTGGCCCCTCCCCTAATCTATTGCTGCCTCCTGAGTCCCAGCTGATGGGCTATAAGGAAAAAAAACTGTTTAAACACTTGCCGCGGGGCTTCAAAGGGCCGCCCTACAGCTGATCAGTGGTAAAAGGCAGTTTGGTGGTAGACCGGTGCCTCCAAAAACAAATGAGTAGACCGGTGCCTGCAAAAATAAATGGGTAGACCTGTACAGCTCTGCAAGCAGTTAAAAGCCTGGTAGACCAGTACCTCTGCTAAATCCTAAAGAATTGTCACATGACCCTCAAAATAAGCCACGCCCACAGAACCGGTAGTAAAAAAAATTAACCCACCCCTGCTATAGAGGAATGTAGTCATTTTGATCAATTAGGCGGAGCTTTGACACTACAAATCGAAGGCTAGAGATACGATGAACTGAGCCCAAGAAAACTTGACATATTGACCCAATCTTTGGTAGCAGTGAATTCACCGATGGAATCACAAGTTTACATATTCATATTTCTAGAAAGCATTGATGAATTTGTAACTGCATTCACAGTTGTATCTTTGAGCGTTGTGGTGGCCTAGCGGTGAAGCTAATCGCCTCCCGTTCGGAAGGTTGAGAGTTCAATCCTAGGTAGCGGCAGATGTTTCTCTCTCCCTGGGCGCAAAGAAAAAAAATGTCTGCTGCGAACTCCACGTGGTGTCAGGAAGGGTATCTGGCCAGTAAACTCTCAGCTCCATCCAGTCACCCCAACTCTACCCTGAATTAGTTAAGGAATGAGAGTCGTTAAAAGGGGAGTATTCACTATTGTATCTCTGAGGTTTGCAAAAATCCTCAACTATCCCTCACGCTGCTCAAATATATTTGAGCAGTTTTCTTAAGAAGAAATAATAATAATTAAAAAAAAAAAACCTCTGTAAATATTTTACTCAGTCAGAAAATTGTTGTGATGTCTTTCTTTGGGAAACTGATCAAAGGTGACTTTAAATTATTTATTCGACAAACCCAAAAGGATTACCTCCCAATCATTCTAATTCTCTTTCAAGCGATAAAAGATAACAAGTTTGATGTGTTAATCATTTTTTCCTCCCTCAGAACAACATCTCTGAATTAAACTATCATTATTCACTCTTATCAACAGCACAAAAGAACTAAAGAACTGAAATAAAAGAGGAGACATTAAAAAAAGGAGGAGGAGGAAAATCTTGCCATATTCAAAATGTCACAGATATCTAATTTCACTTTTGAAAGGCGGTTATTGTATGCTAATTAGGTATTGAAATGAGGCTTAAAAGCAGAATTAAATAATTAATGCCTCTGAAATATGTTATATCGATACGCAACTAAACTGGTGCCGGCTTTATAGACTGAAATTCTAACATTAAATAAATGTGTCTATGACACTTGCCTGGTGCTGTTGACAATGTTAACAGATACGTGGCTCAAATTATTTTAGCGTATTTCTTCATTTTTTAGCCATTTTTTATCCCATTTCTTTTATTTTCTGGTGGGTGGCAGTTTAAGAATGGTTTTGCCCAAGCCTAATTCAGGCTTCCCAACCCCTTCGCTTTCTCCAGATTTTTGGGGTGGTATCTACCAGAATTTCATGCCAACATACAGTTTATTACTGCAAGTTCGAATCTCACCAGGCTCAAGGTTGACTCAGCCTTCCATCCTTTCGAGGTAGGTAAAATGAGGACCTGGATTGTGGGGGCAATAAGCTGACTTTGTATAAAAAGAACATCGCTTAGGGGGTGCCCGAAAGCCCTACTAAGCAGGTATATACAAAAGAATGAAGGCTATTGCTTAACGCATTGTAAGCCGCCCTGAGTCTCCGGAGAAGGGTGGCATATAAATCGAACTAATAAATAAATAAATAAATAAATAAATAAATAAATATTAAAACGAGACAAAGATTAATGCTACACTAGCATTCGGATACTATACTTGAAGAAAGGAATTCCATAATTTGGACACCGCTACAATAAAGGGGTGAGAGGGACGTGGTGGCTCAGTGGCTAAGATGCTGAGCTTGTCGATTGAAAGGTCGGCAGTTCAGCGGTTCGAATCCCTAGTGCCGCGTAACAGGGTGAGCTCCCATGACTTGTCCCAGCTTCTGCCAACCTAGCAGTTTGAAAGCCAATAACAAATGCAAGTAGAAAAATAGGAACCACCTTTGGTGGGAAGGGAACAGCGTTCCGTGAGCCTTTGGCATTTAGTCAATCTGGCCAAATGATTATGGAGACATCTTTGGACAGCGCTGGCTCTTCGGCTTTGAAACGGAGATGAGCACCGCCCCCTAGAGTCAGGAATGACTAGCACATATGTGCGAGGGGAACCTTTACCTTTACAATAAAGTCCTTTTTTCCCAGTTTTGATCAGTCTAATTTTCATACATACAGAAATTAAGATGTTTATGAAGCCAGATCCATATGGACTGTGGGAGCCCTTAAAATTGTCCCGAGAAAAGCAAATTGAAAGGAGGTAGACACGTATGACTTAAGAAGCATTTTTGTTGGCAACTCCGAGTGTGAAGACAGATGTCCTAAAACTTGCAGAACAGCTGAATGTGCAAGTAGTCAGGCTGCCCTTATTTATCATGGCCAGTCCTATTTTCTGCTCCCTGTCCTTAATAAATCACAGTTCTTAGTTTTGCCTTTTGGTGATGCTTTATTCAAATCTCACAGCTTGGGCAAAGTTATAAATGTCATTTGCCAAAGTGCAGCCCCTTCGACTGCCCGTAGCAATTTACCATATCAACCGGACGCAAGGCAGACACTTCTTGTCACTTAGAAAGATTGATATAAATGCAACATTGACTTTAGAGAGAAAGGTGACATGAGTATATAAGGGCGTCTCCAATGGAACACGGATCCTAACCACGTAGGTTTCCCCAGTAGCTAGGGTTGAAGTTCTTTTTCTTCATAATTCTCCTTCCAGTCCAATCCTAATTGAGGAATTGTCGATGTGGAATGGGTGCTTGACACCTCAAAGTCTTCATTAAAGAGGCAAAGGTAAAGGTTCCCCTCACACATATGTGCTAGCCGTTCCCGACTCTAGGGGGCGGTGCTTATCTTAATGGAATCTTACTTCCATTCCTCTTATAAGGTAAAGGTTACCTTCATACATATGTGCTAGTCATTCCCGACTCTAAGACGTGATGCGTCTATTTCAAAGCTGAAGAGCCAGTGCTGTCCGAAGACGTCTCCGTGGTCATGTGGCCGGCATGACTAAACTTCAAAGGCGCACGGAACGCTGTTCCCTTCCCACCAAAAGTGGTCCCTAATTTTTCTACTTGCATTTTTTACCTGCTTTCGAACTGCTAGGTTGGCAGAAGCTGGGACAAGTCATGGGAGCTCACCCCGTTACGCGGCACTAGGGATTCGAACCGCTGAACTGCCGACCTTTCGATCAACAAGCTCAGCGTTTTAGCCATTGAGTCACCGTGTCCCATTCAAGTCTTCATGAGTCTCCTTCAAAATATAATCCTGCCAATCAATAAAAAAGGCCATCAAGCAAAGCTGAAATGACTTGCTGGCCAAGGAAGGGAACAAGGTAGCCCATCTCCCATTGTATGCATGGAAACACACTGAACTTGTAATTGATCTTTTCTTCCATAGACACTATATTGCAAGGGTGTCAAACTTGATTTCATTGAGGGCCCCATCAAGGTTGTGTTTGATTTGGGAGGAGGTGCGGGGGGGGCATGGCCAGGGTGAGCGTGGTCAGCTCAATGTCACTCGTGTCGGGGTGCCTGTTAGGGTCTGAGTGCTCTGCCAGCGAAAACGGGCTCCCGAGCTCTGTTTTTGGCTGTGATGGCATCCTGTAACCCTCTGCCAGCAAAAAAGGAGCTAGGGAGGGATGCGGAGGCACCACAGACTGGTCCTTTGATGTTTCCAGGGCGGCCCCATTGGCCAGATCTAAGCACGCTCCAGCCCACGGACCCCCGGGCCCCAGGCCTCGAGTTTGACACCCCTGCTGTAGAGTAATATTTGTCAGCCTTTCAAGGCTGCCATAAAGAGGAGGAGATGAGGCTTGAACTTTTACCTACTTATTCTTTTTGTAGATAGTGTTGCTTGGAGATGGGATGGGAGGGGGGGAATTCCTGGGATTGGAGGCAGGAGCTGAGAAGATTGAGCTGGAAGATGGCCAATAAGAAGATGAGGTTTTGGGGAACAGAAGGGGAAGGTTTTTGGGTCAGAGGGTTAATATTGGCTACGACGAAGTTGGGACCAGATCTGTCGTTCTCAATAAATGAAATATTTCAGCAAAGACTAATCGCTTGGGAGTGCAATTTATTTGAGATGACATCGGAACCTGACAATATTCCCCATATATCAGAGGTGAAATGCTCCCGTTTTGGACCGGATCACCCGATCTGGTAGCGATGGCGGCGGGTGGTTCGGAGAACCGGTAGCAAAAATCCCTGAGCCCCTCTCCCCCATGCCCAGCTGAGCCGCGCGATCATCAGAGGTTTGTTTTTTTTTACTTTTAAAAGCATTTTTTCTATAACCTCTTCCAATGAAAAAATGCTTTTAAAAGTAAAAAAAAGAAGCCTCTGATGATCGCACGGCTCAGCTGGGATCCACAGAGGCTTTTCAAAGCATTTTTTAAAAAGCCTCTCTGACGATCCCAGCTGAGTTGCCTGATCGGCAGAGAGGCTTTTCAAAGCATTAGAAAAAATGCTTTGAAAAGTTAAAAAAAAAAAAAGTTGGCCACGCCCACCCAGTCATATTACCCCTCCCCCACCAACCCACGCCCACAGAACCAGTATTAACAAATTTTACATTTCACTCCTGCCATATATCTATATATCTAGTAATAATAAGATAATAATATTGATTGGGAGCAATGATAACATCTGGCAGGATCTGTCAGCTGAAGCAGCTGTTTCGCTCTGCCTAACAATGCATGCAAACAACCATTTTAAACTTAATGTAAACCGCTTTAAACTTGATTGTAAACAATTTGATTTTCGTAACAGAGTTGTCAGAGTCTGGAATATCTTACTCGGTTCAGTTGTCTCAGCTACTCACTTTCACAGTTTTAATTCCAACTTAACTTTTGTGGACCTCATCCCATATTGAACGGGTTCCTAAAGGGATGTGCATAAGTGCACTAAGGTGTCTATCGTCCCTGTCACGTAGCTTTTTTTCATCTTGTTCATTTGAATTTGTCATTTTTATTTGGTGAAGAAAAAAAGAAAGGAAGGAAGGAAGGAAGGAAGAAAGGAAGGAAGGAAGGAAAGAAAGAAGGAAAGAAAGAAAGAAAGAAAGAAAGAGGGAGGGAGGGAGGGAGGGAGGGAGGGAAGGGAAGGAGGAAGGAAGGAAGGAAGGAAGGAAGGAAGGAAGGAAGGAAGGAAGGAAGGAAGGAAGGAAGGAAGGAGGGGTGGCCAGTCATTCAGCTGAGTACATTTTACATTGATTGAAGCTACTGTCTACAGTCAGAATTCAAAGTGCTATTTTACATGCAGAATCTGTTCAACTGGAGATTTTCAAGGATTTAATTTGGAATCAGTGACAGATTTATTTTTTGGATTAGAAAACAACAACAATTGAATTGTTTTAAGGTTTGATGTCAAAGTAGCATGGCGTAGAGTTATGAATAACATGTATTCATTTGAAATAACCCATCAAAATTTTAATATAGTTAAGTAAGGAAATGCAGTTTTGCACCAATCTGCATAATCATTTTGAGGAGATATGTGTGTGTGTGTGTGTGTGTGTGTGTGTGTGTGTGTGAAAAGTTTACTTAAACACACTTTTTGATTTTGCTAGGCCCTGCATTATTTAAGACACAACCAGATTTGAAATAGAGTATTTTCAGTTGTGTTTCAAGAAGGTACATCTTCCTATCACTTTGTGCAACTTCAGACTGAATGCAAAATTAATTCTATATGCATTGCCATCTGATTCCTAATTTAATAAAGCAATACATAAGGGTAGATCATTAAGCGGTTGAACGATGGAGAGGTGTGAATTCACAGGATTTGGACTGAAAGAAATCGAGAAAGCTGATCCAATATCTGTCTATTTTTTCAATCTCCTTTTTGTCTCTCTCTCTCTCTCTCTTTATCCCTCTATCTGGTCACAAAAAGTCATCACTGACTTGGTGGGACATAATGAATACGTAAATGTCATTCTAATTTTAAAGGTGTCTTAAAAAGACTTCCATTAGGACTTACAAAAATTGCTAAAGACCCTTTAAAGGCTTTCATTAGGGCTATTAAAATTGCTAAAATAAATTCTGTCTTTAGATTCTACCAATTATATTTCAGTGATTAACTGAAGATTAACACATTTGGGCCTCAGGGCAGAAATCTTCCTATAAATTCTTTAAAATAATGGCATAATATTAATATGTGACCAATGCAGGGGTGAAATCCAGCAGGTTCTGACAGGTTTTGGAGAACCGGTAGTGGAAATTTTGAGCAGTTCAGAAAACCGGCAAATACCACCTCTGGCTGCGCCCAGAGTGGGGTGGGAATGGAGATTTTGCAGTATCCTTCCCCTGCCATGCCCACCAAGCCACACTACGCCCACCAAACCACACCCACAGAACCGGTAGTAAAAAAATTTGGATTTCACCACTGGACAAATGTATACACTCAATCATATGTTTCAACGTATAAGATCTCATCATACGAGTCCCATATTAATTTCCAAGGAAAAGTTTAAAAAAGGAAACTCATAGGCAGACGTGTAGAAAGAAGGACGGTATATTTATCTATGATAAAGGAGGCCCCGTTTAAATTACCTTATGGCAAAATTTTATGTTGATACTGAAACAGGAATTTAGTTTGCCATATGAAAAAAAAATTAACTTAATTTTGCTTTGGGAATGAATGCATAAACACATACAGTATAAGGCTGTAATTATTTTCCTGCTCCCACTTAAAATTTAGCCAAATTTTCATGCATGTGTTTATTTTTTTAAAAAAAAATATGAATAAAAATAGAAGCTGTCGGAGGAACTTTCGTGAACTCTACATGTTGTAAAACTGCAAACAGAAATGCATATGTTCAGAGAAATTGTGCATCAGAACACACACAAATTTCACTGCTTACTAAATGAATGTGGGGAGGTGGGAGAAGAACCAGAGGTGAAATCCAGCAGGTTCTGGAGAACCAGTAGCGGAAATTTTGAGTAGTTCGGAGAACCGGCAAATACCACCTCTGGCTGGCCCCAGAGTGGAGTGGGAATGGAGATTTTGCAGCATCCTTCCCCCAAGAGTGGAGAGGGAATGGGGATTTTGCAGTATCCTTCCCCTGCCATGCCCATTAAGCCACGCCTACCAAGCCACATCCACAGAACCGGTAGTAAAAAAAAAATGGATTTCACCACTGGGAAGAACTGCCAGATTTGGAACAGTTAAGATAGTTTCCAATCAAAGAGTAATCAACTTATGATTTACTTCACTTTGATCTACAAATATTCTCTCTTGTATTGGTCTTTACGTGGGAAGAAGGGCAGGAACGTGGATTCAATCTTGGAGCAGAAATCAGTGTGAGATCCATCACAACCAACAGTTGTCTGCTTACCTATTGACCTGCAGTTTGAAATTGAAGACATTAGACAGCTCCACAGATGCCATCAATTAGCATGGTGAGCCGTGGCGCTGGCGTTAATTATAATTACAGTTGCAATTCTAAAGTGCAAAGCCAGGCGTGGGAGTTGGCATGAAGGCAACGATCTTGGGTACCTTCCTTCCTACCTGCCTCTTTAAAGATGATTTAGCAGAAATGCTGGGAATCTGCTCTTAGATGCAATTTTCTCTAACTATCTAACTATCTATCATCGATTTCTTTAAAACCATTACCTATGAGCCACGGTGGCACAGTGGTTAGAGTGCACTACTGCAGTACTACTTCTGTTGACTGCCGGCTGCCTGCAATTTGGCAGTTCGAATCTCACCAGGCTCAAGGTTGACTCAGCCTTCCATCCTTCCACGTTGGGTAAAATGAGGACCCAAAATTGTTTGGGGCAATATGCTGACTCTATAAACCGCTTAGAGAGATCTGTAAAACGGTATATAAGTCTACAGTCGTGGCCAAAATTGTGGAAATCTTTTGGGAAAAATGTATTTTCTAAAACTAGCTAATAACACCACTTTATTTTTGGAGTAGTACCATAAAATTATATATCAATGGAAAGATAATTTAATCAAGAATGTAATGCAATCACTTTTAAGGAGGATTTGCTATTAGAATAGCAGTTACAGTATAAAGAAGAAAAGTGAAACACATAGAAAAAACGAGATATACAAAAATGATCACCATAGAAAAAATGAGATATACAAAAATGATCATCATGTCAGTTAATACTTAGTTGGGTAACCTTTAGCATAAACGATGGCCTTACAACATCTTCCCATGGAGTGAACCAAGACTTTTAATTCTGCAGCTGTTATAATGTGAAACCAAGATTGAAGGATTGCTTCTATTCACTGGGTTTTATTGCTGAGTGGCTTCTGACTAACCAGTTTCTTTAGTCGGCTCCATAGATTTTTCAATTGGGTGAAGGTCTGGGCTATTCCCAGGCCATTCCAGCAGTGGAATAGGATTATCTTGAAACTCCAGAAAAAAAAAAGTGGTGATATTAGCCATCAAACCTCAAAAATACACTTTTCCCAAAAAGTTTCCACAATTTTGGCCACTACTGTAATTGCTATTGCTAATACTATTGCTGTCAATGGGATAACAGAAATGGTTTATTTAGGGAGAAACTGGTATTTCAAAATTCAATTTGCTCCCAAGAAAAAGAGTGATTGTGCGCTCATATCCTTCTTTCCTCCATAAACTTGATCTCCTCCTCCTCCTCCTCACCATCATCATCATCAGAGAGTCTTGTATATTTTGTCTCTTTATCTCACATTGAAACTCAGTTATCTTTCCTTGAGGCCATGTCACTTAGGGCACCATTACAATTAAATATTTGTATTGTTCTTCTTGTGTCATTCCTATGTCACGCTTTGTATATTTTTAAGCCTGGGTGAGTGTGTTTCCTTTTCCTTTTTTTTTAAGGATCATTCATCAATACTGAGTAAATATCTTTCCTGACTATGGACCATTAGCAAATTTATCAGCCGAATATACTGCTCAGTGGCACGCCATGAAAAACACACGACAATCAAAACACAGGGAAAGTTTCTTTCTCTTAAAAGGAACATTTTAAAGCCAGTGTTCAGAACTGAAGGGTTAAATGGAGGAAGACATATGAATTAATACAAATTAATTAATAAAAATTAATCTGACTATGTGTCAGATTGGTCTAACAAGTGGCAACTTCGAATCTCAACCAACAAATGCTCTGTCTTGCACATTGGCAAAAATAATCAAAACATAAAATACAAATTAGATGGACATGACCTTGTAGATGACCCTCACTCTGTCAAGGACCTTGGAGTACTCATTTCTAAAGTGCCAAAGTCCACTGTAACAACATTGCCAAAAAGGCATTAAGAGTTGTTAACCTAATCTTGCATAGCTTCTTCTCTGGTAATGTTGTACTGCTAACTAGAGCATACAAAACATTTGCTAGACCAATTCTTGAATGCAGCTCATCTGTCTGGAACCCGCACTGCATATCGAACATAAATACAATTGACAGAGTCCAGAGATATTTACGAGAAGAGTCCTCCAATCCTCTACCCGTAATAAAATACCTTATGCCAGACTTCAAATTTTGGACTTAGACAACTTAGAACTTCGCTGACTTCGGACTGACCTAAGTGTAGTACATAAAATTATCTGCCACAATGTCTTACCTGTCAATGACTACTTCAGCTTCAACCACAACAATACACAAGCAAATAATAAATACAAACTTAAGGTAAACCATTCCAAACCCGATTGCAGAAAATGCGACTTCAGCAACAGAGTGGTCAATGCCTGGAATGCACTACCTGTCTCTGTGGTTTCTTCCCCAAACCCCCAAAACTTTAACCTTAAACTGTCTACTGTTGACCTCACCCCATTCCTAAGAGGACTGTAAGGGGAGTGCATAAGCGCACCAGCGTGCCTACCGTCCCTGTCCTAATATTCTTCTTTACTCTTACTCTTTTCATGTATTCAAATTGTGTTTATAGTTTTACCTGTTATCTTATATATGCTTGACAAATAAATAAATCAAAATAAATAAAAGGTAAGAACACATGGGGGCTTTGATCCCAGAAGTGGCTTTTGGGATTCATAGTTTTGCATTTACAGTGTGATTCTATGAATATCTGCTAATAAGTAAGGGATTCGAGTTTCATGGGACTTAGTTTTACAAGTGGGTACGAATGACCGGAGCCTTCATTCTTTAAAAATGTAATAAAGTAAAACACAAGAAGCTTCTCAGGGTCTCATTGTCTTGGAGGAAACCATCAGGCAATAAAAATTGGACAGGAATAAAACACAACTTTTCTTTTTTGTTGGAAAATTAGCATGGTTTATTTCCCATTTAAGCTGCGCCCAGCAAAAACTCCCCAGTTAATCTGCCTACCCGCACTGCAGCAAACACACATATTACTCTGTTCTGCTAGCAAAACTATAGCTTGATGTTTATTTATTAAACATTGGCGAACATCAAAAGTGAAAGATAAAACAGGACAAAAGACAAGCAGAAAGAAGAGAGGGAGAACAACAGGCACGAGATAAAAGCGTCGAGAGATTAATATGACATCTACATTATCTTTATCTACAAACCTATCGATCAAAAGACACAGAACCTTCCAGAGCCACTGGAAAACATGTTATAAGCAATTAGCACTGGAAAAAAAATCGCGAAGAGGATGGCCTTTGGTTATTCCAGGTTTAAAACCCTTTTTGATATGTAACAGAGTAGAACAGAGATAGCATACTGTTTCCTTCCATCTGTATAACCAACCAACCAAATAAATATTCTCCTTACTGTATTACTGAACTATGGCAGCAGAATACTGATACATCCAGAACCATCTTTTCTTCATTCACCAACCAGGTTGGTTATTCTGATTTGAATGTTTCTTCTACGCTTTCTAGAGGTACACTTCCATAAATGGCTGCCACCAGGAGTGGGTTCTAAATTTCTTTTACTACCAGTTCTGTGGACATGGCTTATTTTGTGGGCATGGTTTGATGGTCATGTGACAATTATTTAAGATTTAGCAGGGGTGCTGGTCTACCAGGCTTTTAACTGCTTGCAGAGCTGTACCGATCTACCCATTTATTTTTGCAGGCACTGGTCTACCCGTTTATTTTTGCAGGCACTGATCTACTCATGTATTTTTGCAGGCACTGAT
>WNWU01000055.1:7840222-7857936 GCA_012654045.1 Ptyas mucosa | reverse complement strand
TCAGCGGTGTTGTGATGCCTACCAGAATCCTCCCCTCTTTGCAGTTGACAGTTAGTAATAGGGAACCAAAGAAAGCTGGGCCTTTAACATGCAGTCAGGCTGCAGTTAAGATAATGAAGCAGGAGAAAAAACTGCTGCCCTCCAATCAGGACACAGAGTTGCAGGCTAATCAGCATACGTCAGCAGCAGCGAACATAGAAAAGCGACGACTCCGACCTCGCAGCATACCCAAAGCTTCTAAACTGAAAGTAGAGGCCCGATGATGACAAGTTAGAGAGCTTGTCGAAACGTTGCCAAAAAGAAAACTTTTAAAGTGTTGGTTAGGATTTTAGCCAGAGTTTTAAAAGACCTTACAAAGTGTTTTGTTGGGATTTTGAAGGATTCTAATCTGGGATTTTAGCCAGGATTTTAAGCATTTTAACTAGCAGATCATCAATTATGATGTCCGGGCGGGTGGGCAGAGCTTCCCACCGCTTTTACTACCAGACTACTACAACCAATCGCAGACGGCCTAAAGCTTATCACAAAAGAAGCAACAAAACCAACTATATCATCACCCATTTTATTTACAATATCCCCAATCATAGCACTAACCCTAGCCCTATCATCTTGAGCACCAATTCCTATACCACACACACTAACCAACATAAACCTAGGATTACTATTTATTATAGCAATATCAGGCATATTCACATACACCATCCTATGATCAGGGTGATCATCAAACTCTAAATACCCACTTATCGGAGCTATACGAGCTTCAAGGTGTTGGTTACCACCTTTAAAGCGCTCCATGGCTTAGGACCCGGGTACTTACAGGACCGCCTACTACCTCCAATAGCCTCCCACCGACCGGTATGCTCCCATAGAGAAGGACTCCTCTGGGTGCCGTCGGCCAAACAATGTTGACTGGCGGCCCCCAGGGGGAGAGCCTTCTCTGTGGGAGCACCCACTATCTGGAACGATCTCCCCCCAGAGATTTGGCGGATCCCGGACCTTCGTGCTTTCCGCCGTGAGTTAAAAACTTTTTTATTCCATCAAGTGGGCCTGGCATAGTATCTCCCCTTTTTATAAGAAAATTTTAAATTGTATAATCCAAATTTTTAGATCTGGGATTTATATATTTTTTTTAAAAAAATGGGTTTGAATTGTTGGGCAATTGTTTAATTTGGTTTTAATTCGGTTTTAAATTTTGTATTCATGTTTTTTATCTCTGCCTGTTCACCGCCCTGAGTCCCCTCGGGGAGAAGGGCGGTATATAAATCAAATAAACATAAACATAAACAAACAGTTCTAAAGAAGCGGACAGAACCAGGAGCAACCCACCACTGATATATTGTAGTCCTCACTATCTTATGGTCGTACAAATTGTTGGATTTGAACTCTTAAAAGTAACTAGTCTTGTGGGCATTGTGGGTCAGAAACTTGAAAACTGAGATCCATGAAATTATGTTTTCTTTGGATAAGTCTGCTTCACAGAACAAGCAATTTCATTATATTTCCCTTTATAGTTACCTGAGGACAATATCTACGTATAAGGCAGATTTAAAGAGTCATCTACATGTTGAGCTAATGGCGGACAAGCTTGGCGCAGAGCTGAGCGCTAAACTCATTAGATTGTGGGCAACGAAGAGGCAACTAGGTTTTGATTTGCAATCGTTGGCAAGACCATGTATTATGAAATCCTAATTCGGTATAACTCCAACGGTGGAAATGGACTCCAGAGATGTTATTAGCCCCTTTTTTCTTTTCTAAAACACACCTGTGTATGCAACTCATAGAACAATAATGATCTCCTTTGCTCTAACAAGACAGGGGGAAAAAAAAATTAACTGCTGCCAAAGAGGCATGCTGCCAAATTCAGCATCGGTGACTAACAGCGATAACTTTATTAAAGGAACTCATCAATTAAGAGTTAAACATCTCCAAGAACTGAGAAAAAAAAAATAAACTCAGCCTAAATGGCCTAGATTTTTCTCCTGGGTTACAGAAGCTGAGCCATCCTCAACAAGAAATGCTTCCTCCCTGGTTCCCGACTCCTTGCTCTCATATTTCCACAATCTTTAAGGGATGATTGGACTGCCTTGGGGAGCAACCTGGAACAGAGAGATTAGGTGTCACAATGCACCCGGTCTTATTGGCTCTGCTGTTGCGGGGAGAATTTCATTTAAAGCCACAATGGCTCATTCACCAAAGGAGCCATTCACGACGGCAACAAAAAGTACTGTCAGTTCAGCTGTGAAAATGGTTTTCAATATAGAGCTCTTCAGAGATGCAGGATGAATTACAGGGAGCCATACAAATGTAGCCAGCCCCAATTTTCGCCCTAAAAACTCCCTGATTGATTTCTGCGTGAACCCAACCTCCAACAAGCAGGAGAAATATACTTATTCTATTTATTGCAGAAAAGTGAATTAGAGCTGCTGCTAATGGGGATCATTAAAGCTACAACACAGAGGCACAACTGTGCTTCCCCCCCCCCCGCTTACTCTTTCCGTTGTAACAAATCGGTGTCCACATGGTAGCGGGTTGGAGTAAAGCACTCGGAGCTAGGAAGGGCAAAATACATGAGGACTGATGAGCAATGAAACTGCTTAATTGTGCTATGATGCACAACTATGACGCAGTTCTGAAAGAGGAAAGGGTTCTGTTTGTGAAGAATAAGAATGAGCAAACAATTGCTTTGTGGAAATGTAGTTAGCGCCCTTGATGGCCAATCTGTAGTTCATAAGAGATCATTCTCAGAAAAAAAACATTCATATACAACAGCAGAGTTTATTCATTCTGCAGCTTTAAAACAAAAGTTCTATTCGGATTTCAGCAGTCCTTGAAAAGATGCTTTGAATGTCACCTCTAACGTACAGGTTTCATTCTGCAGGTAGTCCTCGGCTTGCATTCATTTAGCAACCGTTCAAAGTTACAACGGCCCTGAAAAAAAGCGACTTACGACCATTTCTCACACTTACAGCATTGCAGCATTCCCGTAGTCCTATGATCAAAATTCAGAAATACTTTCCCCTGGCTCAAGCTGATGAAGGGAGGAGAACTTGTGGCTCAGAAGGTTAATTCAACCGCCTAACATGCAGGAAGCCCAAGTTCGAATCCGAGTAAGGGTATGGCTAGCTGATGAAAGCTAAAAAGCTTGAAATAGATCTATGCTAGTCTCCCTTTATCAGCAAAATATAAATTTGGTATAAAATGGTTTGTCGTGAATGCGACTGCTTGAGGGCTCCTGGATTGGAGCTGAAAGGTGAAAGGGAGCGGAATGCCCCCTCCCACATGTTGGGGTAGACTAGGTGTCTCGATAGAAAAACACTATCTATCCATCTATCTATCTATCTATCATTTGCACCTAAGGCCATGGACTCCTATGAACATTTTACTTAACTCCAAGCTTGAAAATGCTGCATGCCAGGCAACATTAGGCCAATTTTTATACCACGGATATTCTGCGATCCATTTTTGTTTCTATTATTGTGTACATTGGAATTTCTGCATCATTTGATTTCTCAACAAGTCAGGTGAACGGCTCTCACTGTTCCCCTGTAAGCTCAACAACTTAATTTGGACTGCAGAGACTTTCAGAACTTGAGTGATACAAGTAAAAAAAAAAAAAAACAAATTGGTTTCAGATATATTTTCAATTACTCTGTCTGTTAGGAGCTGTAACGCAGACAAGGAAATATATTCATAAGATATTTCCCTCAGCGTGGCAATGTTGCCATTACCCTCACTAACCTTTTTCTGGAAATTGTCTCAAAGTCATAAAAGCAATGTGCTCAAGCCAATTTAAGTACAAGCTAGATTTGTGCCACGGGGTATTGTAGATATTGGGGAAAAGAGAGAGAGAGAAAAAGTTTGAGCTTAGTGAACCAGCGTTTTTATTTCATTCTTTATATTTGACTTGATTGCTAGCGACCACAAGAGGAAGGGAAAGGAGTTGGGCGATCTAGACTCCAAGAAACTTAATCCAATGATTTGCATGCGGTATTGCGGTAGTGATAGGTAGATTGGCAGTGGTGCCAAATGACACCAATATCGGGAAGGAGTATAGAACAGAATAATAACAGAGTTGGAAGGGGCCTTGTAGGTCATCTAGTCCAACCCCCTTTGGAAAGGATGGGGAAAGTCAAGGCCAAAGTGGTCCCAGTAGTGGTAAGAGCACTTGGGGCTCCTAAGCTGGGAAAGGGGCTTCAATAGACTCTATGGATGACATCAGAGCTCTCAGTACAGAAGAATGCAGTGCTAGGAAAGCTAAGGTCCTGCACAGAACCCTCAAACTCCCAGATTTCTGATAGAGGACAAGAAAACAAGAGGGAGGGAGGGAGAGAGAGGGAGGGAGAGAACAAGAGAGATAGAAAAAACAAGAGGGGGGGACAGAGAGAGAACAAGAGAGGGGGGGAGAGGGAGAGAGAAACAACAAGAGAGGGGGGAGAGAGAGAACAAGAGAGGGAGGGAGAGGGACAGAGAGAACAAGAGAGGGAGAGAGAGGGAGGCAGAGAGAACAAGGGAGGGAGGGAGGGAGAGAGAGAGAGGGGAGAGAGAGGGAGACAGAGAACAAGAGAGAACAAGAAAGGGAGGGAGGGAGGGAGAGAGAACAAGAGGGAGGGAGAGAGAAGGAGGGAGAGGGAGAGAGAGAGAGAGAGAACAAGAGAGGGAGGGAGAGAAAGGGAGAGAGTGGGAATGTCTATCTCACCAAGTCATGTTGTGATGTCATTAAAGACCTAATTTTTAGGAGTACACTATGGTGTCTACAATATGGAACATTCCCATTCATGGTTCCAAAATCTTGTACTACACAACTACACTGTATTTGTGAAAACTGACTTTTTGGTGACCTCAGTCAATACGGTTTACAGTAAGTGGGAAGGGACTCATTCCCTTAGTTGCTTCTCTCCTTGATTAGTTTCCACCCATTGCTTCTTGTTCTACCTTCAGGTGCTTTGGAGAATAGCTTGACTCCCTCTTCTTTGTGGCAACCGCTGAGATATTGGAACACTGCAATCATGTCTCCCCTAGTCTTCTTTTCATTAAACTAGACATACCCAGTTCCTGCAACCGTTCTTCATACTGTATATTTTAGCCTCCTGTCCCCTAATCATCTTTGTTGCTCTTCTCTGCACTCTTTCTAGAGTCTCAACATCTTTTTTACATCATGGCGACCAAAACTGAATGCAGTATTCCAAGTGTGGCCTTACAAAGGCCTTATAAAACGGTACTAACACTTCATGTGATCTTAATTCTATCCCTCTGTTTATGCAGCCCAGAACTGTGTTGGCTTTTTTGGCAGCTGATGGCTCATACCTAAGGAGATAAAGGTGGGTGATTATCCCGAAGGACTTATCCCGAAGGACTCTTTACAACTAATTGGGACTCATCTGTGAATGAACAGAATTCACAGCTGTTGCAATAAAAGAGGTTTTTGGGACTACCCGTGTGTTTTAATGACTCAGGAAGCCTAGGTCACAACAACTCTTCCATTGTTGCGCAAATACAATCTTAGCCTCAGTCAGTACATGTAAAATCAAAAATTATTCTTGGGTAATAGTCAATTATTTCATTTAAGTTGGGGGATCAGGAACAGGATGTATACATTGAAGGAGGGAAAGGCGCAAATGAATTAGAATGAACTTTTTTTTTAACCTGAATTGGGTAGACTCATAAATTGCATGGATTTAGAGAGTGGACTGCAATCCAGTTAAGATTTGGGGGCAGATACCCAGAGACTCTACCTCAGCAAATTACTTGAAAGAGAAGTTGAATTGGTTGACCGCATTTTTTTCCCCACTAATACACATTGTCATCTCAAGAGCCATGACCCTTTGCATCCCGAGTCTAAAATAACCTAATTGAGCCACCGATAGTAGAAGGTAAGTATTTTTAAACCAATAATAACGATTGGATGGACTACAAAGCCGAACAGAAATGCAGTTGTAATGAATAATCCATTACTTTCATTGGATTCTAATCCATCCATCATTTTTATTGGATTTTAGCATCTGGAGCTCTACTTTAAATAAAATAGAGGACATTAAATGCAAAAGGACATTGAAATCTAACCCTCCTCCCTCTGCCCTAAATGGAACCGAAATGCTGGCTTTAATGTTGCACTTAAATGTGGCCTACACTTATAGTAACTCAGATTCGTTGGGGCTACTTTACTTTTTTTTGATTTACTACAATAGTAAATCTATGGGGAGCTTTGGGGAAGAAATTTTGAGGGCCTTCAAGGTTGGTGTTATCATGCGGATGAGCGAGAGTGGAATAAAAGTAATAAAATGCATTTCTTCACGATGGCACCAACAACGCACGATACATACTTTTATTAACATTGCCATAGTTAAATGAGTAACAGAGTTGGAAAGGAGCTTGGAGGTTTTCTAGTCCAACCCCATCTTCTAGCAGGTCCAATCTCTTCTTAGACAATTTTTTTTTTAGCCAAAAGATTATCTTTTTGTTTTTTTAATCTTGGCTTTTTTAATATTGAAGTTGGAAACAAAAATTCTGTCACGGGTCAAAATCCCAAAAGAGAAGAAACAGTGCTGGGAAAAAATGGGATTTTTTCGATGAATTTTGGTGGGGGGGCTTCAGAGTATTGGGTTCTCTATGCAGCTTAAAGGTAAACGTAAAGGTTCCCCTTGCACATATGCGCTAGTCATTCCTGACTCTAGGGGGCTCATCTCCGTTTCAAAGCTGAAGAGCCAGCGCTGTCCGAAGACGTCTCCGTGGTCATGTGGCCGGCATGACTAAATGCCAAAGGTGCACGGAACGCTGTTACCTTCCCACCAAAGGTGGTCCCTATTTTTCTACTTGCATTTTTACATGGTTTTGAACTGCTAGGTTGGCAGAAGCTGGGACAAGTAACGGGAGCTCACCCCGTTACACGGCGCTAGGGATTTGAACTGCTGAACTGCCGACCTTTTGATCGACGAGCTCAGCATCTTAGCCACTGAGCCACCGTGTCCCTTCTGCAGCTTATGAGCGGTCCAATGTCCTGTTATGGAATTCCAACAATTGGTGGGTTCCTCTGAAAACAGACCACTCTCATTCTCAAAACACTTCACGATTAAACTGTCTGGCTCTCTGTGTGAGTGAATTGTGCCTTTAATGTTCAAGAAGAAGGCGGAGGGGCGAATGCCTAGCTACCAGAAATTTCTAAGATCCTGAATTATGATAACGATTGCTTGCTTGAGGATTGTTCCAGCATGATAAAATAAAATTACGGAAGATCCCCCTCAGCGAAGCGAGAGCCACAGATTTAAATTATGTATCTAAATATGACAGATCATCTGACATAACATTTGTTTTTTGTTTTTTCCTTGATGAACTGACACCCAGTAACTTTGTAGTGATTAACTTGATAGAAACACCTATAAATAAAAGGAAATTTAGGCACCTTGCTATTTATTTAATGTGTTGACTCCTTGGATATACATATATAATTTGAGCGTCTGTCAAAAGTGAAAAAACAAAGGGATTGATAGAAAACCAGGGATGAATAACTCTTAGAGAGAGGAAGGAAGAAAAGCTTGGTATAATACAGCCTTATTAACTTATATCTGTGACATCATGGTAACAGATGAAAACGCAACTTTAGATCACTTCATTGGTAAGCTGACAGTTCTGGTTGAATTGCTACCCAAAATTAGACTTTCAAAATAACTCTATCTAAAACTGCAAACAGTGAAGCCTGTCTAAATAAGTGAGAAGAAGAAAAAAGGAGGAGAAATCAGAAAAATAGCGTTTAGAGCAGGGGAGTCAAACTGGATTTCTTCAAGGGCCAAATCAGCATTGTAGTTCTCTTCTGTAGGCTGGCCAGAGTCGGGGAGAGGAGAGATGGGACAGATGCCTCCTGCAGCACTTTTCCAGCCAAAATGGGGGACCACCTATACCCTGGATGGACCTGGATGGCCTCCTGCATCACTCTGTTGGCCAAAATGGGGCACGGGGAGCCACGTGAGACTTCCCCACTCCCCATTTTCGGCTCCCTGGACAGCCTCCTACAGCACTCTGCCTCACATGCCCTCTGCACCCCATTTTGGTCGGCAGAGTGGTGCAGAAGGCCGTCCAGGCTGAAAATGTGGGGGCGGGGGAGAACGCTCACACACATCCTCGCACCAGAGGTGGGCTTCAGCAGGTTCTGACCAATTCTGGAAAACCGGTAGCGGAAATTTTGAGTAGTTCAGAGAACCGGTAGTAAAAATTCTGACTGGCCCCGCCCCCATCTATTCTCTGCCTCCCGAGTCCCAGCTGATCGGGAGGGAATGGGGATTTTGCAGTAACCTTATTTATTTATTTATTGGTTCAATTTATATACTGCCCTTCTCTGAAGACTCAGGGTGGCTTACAATGCGTTAAGCAATAGCCTTCATACTTTTGTATATACCTGCTTAGTAGGGCTTTCAGCCCCCTCTAAGCGGTGTTCTTTTTTATACAAAGTCAGCTTATTGCTCCCACAAATTGAATAAAATAAATAATAAGTGCCAAAGAAATGAGGAGATCCAGACAGTTAAAATAGCAATAGCAATAGCACTTAGACTTATATATTGCTTTACAGTGTTTTACAGCCCTCTCTAAACAGTTTACAGAATCAGCCTATTGCCCCCGACAATTTGGGTCCTCATTTTACCTACCTCGGAAGGATGGAAGGCTGAGTCAACCTTGAGCTGGTGAGATTTGAAGTGCCAAATTTCAGGCAGCCGGTAGGTAGCAGAAGTAGCCTACAGTTCTGCACTCTAGCCATTGAGCCACTGTGGCTCACAAAATATTTATTGCAAGCTTAAGCTCTCTACAAGAATCTGAACTACTAACAGTCAAAGCAATTTGGCGGTAGATAAGGAATTCACTGTGGGCTGAACTTAGATGTCTTGTGGGTGCCAAAGAACTCATGACTAATGATATGTTTGATCTCTCTCTCATGCTCAGCCGGGTCATCTCCTACATCAAAGGTGTCGCAGCTCCGATTTCAGAATGAATTTTGGAAACTCGATGAGAGCAACCTGGAACTGTTTAGTTCCGTGATGGTGAACATATGGCACATGTGCCAGAGGTGGCAGGCAGTGCCCTCTCTGTGGGCACATGAGTTGTTGCCCCAGTTCAGCTCTGCCGCACATGCGTGCGCACCTCCTGTCAGCCAGCTGGTCTTCGTGTCTTTGCCGTGCATAGACGTGCGCCTCTCGCCGGCCAGCTGGTCTTCAAGTCTTGATCACAAATGTGCAGGGGGTGGGAAGCATTTGGGGGGGCATGTGTGCATGCCTGGGGTGCATTCAGGATGTGCGTGTGAATGTGCGGGGCCTTGGTGGATGCACGGGGGCCGTGAACACATTGAATTTTGGGGGTTCAGACGCGCACTTTCGGCACTCGGTCTGGAAAAGTTTAGGCATCACTGGTATAGTTTATCCCTATCTGTATAATGCATGCATGATTTTTCTTTCTTTTTTTCTTTGTTTCCTTTTTCTTCATTACGGTCCTGAGTAAAATACGTAAGTTCAATCAATGATTGAACACAGAGAGACAATTCTGTCTTCTCCAATTCCTCCTGGTGCAATTCAAATGCATAAGTTTAAATTTTGCTAACAAGAAAAAAACAGGACTATAAATCTGTTCCTTCAAGCAATGATAGATGATATCATCTTAAGTCAGTTCATTTGCTGAAGAGTAGCTAAAGAGTACAAATGACATAATTTGGTTGATATGACTTTCTAATTTCTTCCAAAGTAAAAAAAAAAAGTTGAGCCTTGAAAGAGGAATAGCAGAATTCTGCTGTTAAGTTAATAATTGGTAATTCTACACATTTAAGCTATCGTTTGCCTAAGCAAGATGTATGGAATTAGCCACAACTCAATGGTTCCATAATGAATAAACAGCTTGTAAATAGGAGTGGTGAGGTTCACACTAAGCCAGAAGGGGAAAATATCATAATGCAATAAGTGAGCCTAGTCTTAAAGTTTGGTGAATCGAAGCAAAGCTTTTTATGCTGTACGAATCTCACAGATTTGATTTATCCAGTCATTCTGAATTCTGGGTTCACCGTGTCTTACAAGTAATCCAGGTTTTATCTCACTCACTTACGCACATCTCTCAAGCCAACAACATTCACCAAATAGATTGTACTGGATGACAAGTTCCTGGAGTTATTTTACTCTTTTAAAATAGGTTCTTGTCCCAGCTTCTTAGCAGTTCGAAAGCACCTAAAAAAAGAAATGCAAGTAGAAAAATAGGGACCACCTTTGGTGGGAAGGTAGCAGCGTTCCGTGTGCCTTTGGTGTTTAGTCATGCCGGCCACATGACCACGGAGACATCTTCAGACAGCGCTGGCTCTTCAGCTTTGAAACAGAGATGAGCACTGCCTCCTAGAGTCAGGAACAACTGGCACATATCTGTGAGGGGAGCCTTTATCTTTAGTAAAATAGGTTCTAGAAACTTTGCTAATTGACTGCCTTACATCATTGCTGACAAATCTAAGCTAAACACAAATCCAGATAAACACAGATAGAATAACACATTTAGTCCATTCTATCCATCTTAAGGCAACGCAGTGGCTCAGTGGCTAAGACGCTGAGCTTTTCGATCAGAAAGGTAGGGAGTTCGGCAGTTCAAATCCCCAGTGCCGTGTAGCAGAGTGAGCTCCCATTACTTGTCCCAAGCTTCTGGCAACCTAGCAATTCGAAAGCATGTAAAAATACAAGCAGAAAAATAGGGACCACCTTTGGTGGGAAGGTAACAGCATTCCATGTGCCTTCGGCGTTTAGTCATGCCGGCCACATGACCACGGAATTGTCATCAGACAGTGCTGGCTCTTTGGCTTAGAAATGGAGATGAGCACCACCCCCTAGAGTCGGGAATGACTAGCACGTATGTGAGAGGGGAATCCATCTTATAATACCCCTTTTTTAAAGGTACTAAAAGAAGAGGTGGTTTTATCAAGCTCCTTGCTAGACTTCCCATCATTTGCTGAAGGACAAAGCCTTCATTAGTGTGTTGCACACTTGCTGTCCTGCTGTGTTAACCTTGTTTTCTTGATTATTGCCGCTAAGTGGAGATTTTGGGAGGAAAAAGGCAGTAGAAATGGATAATGGCAACGGTTAGAAATAAAAAAATATCACCAGGAATGCGAGTAAATTCACTTTTCTTTCTTCCTTCTCAGAAAAGAAAACGATGGAGGTAAAGAGATTACTTGGATTTGGGGGACCAGTTAAAGCAGCTTTCCCCTTTTTCTCTCCTGTTTGGTGAAGCTTTTGACTAAATCCCTGTTGTTTCCTTAACTGAAATAATTTGCGGGTTATTTGTGTTGTGTCGTATAGTTGTTTTTTTGTTATATTGGTTTCATAACCTCAGTGAATGACCCATCTATGCTTAAAAACTAAGCAGAAGCCAGCCACTGCTGGTACTTAGATCCTGAAGGAGAAGAAGAAGCTAAATTTAAACCAGAAAACAGAACAGCAAACAAATAACACATTATATAGAATAACACAATGGCAGACAATTCCCACATTGCTACCAAGGACATTATGTGGCCACATTGAAGAAGTTCACAGGAGTCAATCTCAATTTGATTCTCCAATTCTATTTTTGTTCTCCTCTGTTCGATCTATTGAGTTTTTACTCTTCCTTTAAAAGAACTAAATATACCATCTGTAGAGGTTTAGTAAGCAGGAAGAAGGGTTTTTGGAGTGGGTGTGTGGCCCATAAACTATAGGATGACGACTCTTATTCTAAATGATGGAGGGAGCTAAGAGTCTGTGCAGTTTGGAGAACCCCCAAATCCCACTCCTGGCTGGCCCTGCCCACCCCACCCCACCCCACCCCACCCCTCCCAGGAGTCCCCACGCAGCCCATTTTGGACACAGATAAGTGTAGGGTGCGCGTTGAGGCTCGTGGAGGGTGAAAAAGGGGCCCCCCAGAAGTTTGGGCCCATTTCCGGCCTCTAGAGGGCTTCCGGAGCGTGGGGAGACTGTTTTCACCCTCCCGGAGGCTCAAAAAAAGCCTCCGGAGCCTGGGGAGGACAAAAATGCCCCCCTGCCATGATGTAGGAGGCCAAGTAGGCCATGCCCTCCATGGCCACATTCACCCAGCAACTGGGCAGAGAACGTCTTGCTAAAATTTTTAAAGCCCGCTCCTGGACACAAACACCGTCAAGTCCCCAACAGATGGACAAGTCAAAGAAGCAGGAACTACCTAGGTTTAAGAAAAAAATATATATATTTCTACTGGTCATCTGGGACAATTATAGAATCTTGGAAACTGTAACAAGAATTCCCCAGCCTCATCTATAACCAGTTCATTAAAATGGAGTCCGTTTTTATATCCTGAAATTATTCTTCTGAAATTTCACTGTTCTTGGGTTGAGTAGCCACTGGGCTATAAGCTGTTAACTGGTTAAGCTATTTTACACACACACACACACAAAGACACACACATACAGAGACACAAACAAACATGCAATTCTTGGCATGTTTTGATATGTGTTCTGTTTTTATATTTCACTCTTTGTTTTGCTTCCTGCAAAGAAGATAAACAGCTAAAATAAGAATATCTAGCCCATCGTAACTGGTTCTACCGGACGCTAACTGTATTGTTAATATATTCTTGGGCAATGAACAATGAAACAACATCATCAAAATCCTAAGAAAGGAACACATTACTGCAGCACAACTCCATGAGTAAATTTATATTCTAGTTCTAGTTTAGCAATTTAAACTGTTTGTATGGTTTATGCAGCAAATAATTCAACCCTTCTTAGTGCGTTAAATATTCATGCAAGCTCTCAGCATCTCTTTCCACAACACCTCCAGTGTGAGATCATAACAACTCTCACTTGGGCAATTCCAACTTATGAACGTAACGGTTTCCAAGGGAATTGAGGCTTGGCAAAGTGGCATAAAATGACTTTGAAAAGAGGGGAAGTGTTTGAGTGATGAAGATGACTAGGCCACCAATGGGACATGTGCTAATGTTCTATTGGTTCAAGGTGTTATTCTCTTAACAAGGTGTGATAATATAGCCATACCTCCTGGAGAAAAGAAACAACAGAGAAATGATTAGGAATGAGAAAGGCAGGAAAAGATGTTAAAGGGGGGGGGAAGGACAGTTGTGTAGAACATTTTTCAACATACATAGAAAATACTACAGTTTCAACTTCTTAAGTATATAAAAAAAATAGTCATTTTTTTTCTGATGCGTGCAGTTATGTTCTAAATTAATTTCTATTTTGTAGCATTGGTGACCCAGGTAGCTTCGTGCCATCAGTGGGACTAGAACTCCCAGTCTCCCAGTTTCTAGCCTGATGCCTTAACCATTTCACCAGACTGACTCTATTATTCTATCAGGTATATAAATAAATAGGATTGCTTAATCTACATCCTTGAAAGGTCTACCTGTAATTCTTGATACGTTTTAGGAACAAAACTACACTACTGCTTTTGAGAAACCTTTGGTTGATATTGGACAAGATCTTTGGTTCAATTCACCATGACTTGGAATTAAGGCCATGTGATTAGTTATGGCGGTCCCTTCAAAAATATAGCAGAAGAGAAATGTGATAAAAAGACTGCATGCTTGATCCTGCATATACTAACTGCAACTAGAATTGTATTCGTGCAACAATGGAAAAATGATGAGATCCCGTCCAAGGGGAATCCAATTAAAAAAATATTAGATTGTGCAGAAATGAACACATTAACATTTGCTATTAAGGATAAAGAAGAAACTGGATTTTTTTTTTTATATGGGACATATTCATTGGTGGGTTTCAAACATTTTTACTACCGGTTCTGTGGGTGTGGCTTGGTGAGTGTGGCATGGCTTGGTGGGTGTGGCAGGGAAAGGATATTGTAAAAGGCAGTGTGGTGGTAGACCAGTGCGCTCCAAGAACAAATGGGTCAACCGGTACAGCTCTGCAAGCAGTTAAAAGCCTGGTAGACCAGTACCTCTGTTAAATCCTAAATAATTGTCACATGACCATCAAGACACACCCACAAAATAAGCCATGCCCACAGAACCACTAGTAAAAAAATTTAGAACCCACCCTTGATGTACGTGCACCGGAGCACTGGAAACCCAAAGACCAGCTGGCTGCCACATGCATGCCTGTTTTTTGGCTATTTTGGGGGCCATTTTCAGGTTGTTTTCTGGCCATTTCCCAGGCCATTTCCCGGCTGTTTTCCGGCGCTCCGGTACCCAGGAAGACCAGCTTGGCGGCGCGCCAGAAACCAGAAGAACCACATGCATGCCAGAAACCAGACTAGCAGCTGGCGGCGAAGCGCATGCCCACAGAGATGCCCACGCGTGCCATAGGATTGCCATCACGGGTATAGGATCTCCTGCTTGAGCAGGGATGAGAAGACTTCCAAGGTCACTTCCAATTCTGCTATTGTGTTATATCACAAACGGGGACCTTCCGTTAGTTTGAATCACTTACTGGTTGGACCCGACAATAGATGTGCAGTCATGGAAGGATAAGATGAATTTGTCCAAATTCAGTGCTAAAAACCTCTTTGGCGCATTTATTCTCTCGCACAATATATGCCAAAGCATGGAGGTTGTCAGTCCACAGAAGATTCAATATGTGTTGGTTTACTTTGCTGTTTCATGTTGTTTGCTTCAATTTTGCTTTATTGATTGTATGCTCGTGGGAGTCTAGAGACAAATAATAGGATAAAATGCCCCTCGGGGACTAGTGTAGTATTTGCTGAATGACAAACTGAATAATCTATGCCTTTTTAGAACTTGAGCTTCTACCCATCAGATTACTCTTTTAAAAAAAAAATCTCTTGCTATCATGTCAGTGGCAAAACCAGATTTAGTTCTAAAGGGCTAAAGCAGGGGTGTGCAACCTTAAACACTCAAAGAGCCATTTGCACCCATTTCCCACCGAAAAGAAAACATCGGGAGTCACAAAACCCTTTCCGTGCCTGACTATTCCTTGAGTGGCCACAAAACTAGCCTATGTAGTTGAATTAAACATTCCGTTTTTCTTCTGAAACTTTTCTTTTCTTGGATTTATCCATGGTTGGCCTACCGGGGGTTGAAAAGCTCAATAAATTGTGTGCTGGCGGGTGTCGCACATTGGCGGTTGTGACGCATATTTTGAGTGACAGGGAGCCACAGCAGAGGGGTGAAAGAGCCACGTGCGGCTCCAGAGCCTCAAGTTGCTGACCCCTGGGCTAAAGTAAGAGAAGAAACCACTCTAGAATAATTGCTGGTTTAAGAAGAGTTGTAAGATACGTCAGGACCTATAATTCTTCGCGCTAGTCAAGTTGGCCAAAACATTCTCTTGGTGTGTTTTCTCCTAATTATTACTACTAATGCCATGGCCAATAAATATTGATGGTGCATGTCTATTAAAACAGGTTCATCTGAAAAAAAAATCACAAATCCAATGTCAGCTACATCTGGGAATAACCTCATTATTATTACTGAAGACAATGACTAGTACTCCTTTGGGTCCTCTGGAGTCCTTCATTTATTTTGATTCCTTCATCAGACTTTGGAACCTACATATAGGTTGTTATTGCCAGTCCTTAAGAATCTTACTTCCATTCCTTTTATAAGGTAAAGGTAAAGGTTCCCCTCGCACATATGTGCTAGTCATTCCCGACTCTAAGACGCTATGCGTCTGTTTCAAAGCCAAAGAGTCAGCTCTGTCCGAAGACATCTCCCTGGTCATGTGGCTGGCATGACTAAACGCCAAAGGCGCATGAAGCACTGTTACCTTCCCACCAAAGGTGGCCCCTATTTTTCTACTTGCATTTTTTACGTGCTTTCGGACTGCTAGGTTGGCAGAAGGTGGGACAAGTAGCGGGAGCTCACCCCGTTAGGCGGCGCTAGGGATTCGAACTGCCGAACTGCCGACCTTTCAATCGACAAGCTCAACGTCTTAGTCACTGAGCCACCGCATCCCCTTATTCCTCTTATATCACCCAGTAAATAACCGACAACATAAATTTCAGTGAATGAATTTAACAATGGCAAATAATCAGAGGAACAGTCTTTTTTGTTGTTGGTTCCCCCCCCCCCTAAATTGCGGGATCATTTTCTCCTGCCCAGAAGATGGTGGGGAAAATAGCATTCTCAATTTCATCTGCCACAAATAACCAAGCTATTTCAGGAACTCTTTTTCCTTCATTTAGTCAGTTCTGTTAGCCGTGACCCAATCCTACAGGGATGCTGTCTGCCTTAAAATGCAGTTAAATATGCTACGGCTTTTGATAGCAAAAAAGATCCCGAAATGCTTTGAGCAATACGAGGAATTTTTTCTCCCCTTCACAGTGTTTGTGAAACATTCACTAGGTGTTTCCGATTATGTTTACGATAAGAATGCAAGGAAAGAAGAGTTGGAGACTTTCGAGTAATGGGGAGAAAGCATGAAGCAACCTTCTGAAAATGATTCCATAATCTGATAGATAAGGATATTTGTAGCACAGGGTTGAGCTGTGGAGTTCTTGGTGCTCTCTGAGCTTGGTGGTTTTCTTGCAGATGTTTCATTACCAAACTACTAACGTCATCAGTGCTAGAAGGGAGTGGAGTCGTGATGTGGATTAAAGATTTGATCCAACTGAACAATAAAAGAGTATTTACATTAGAGGGCCACGATCTCCAACTCGGCTGGTACGCATTTCTTTGGGAAGGGAAAAGCAAAACCCACACATATTTTCAGAGACATTTAGTGAGAAATGCTTTGATAAACATCTGGGAAAAAATTAGGAAAAATCATTACATGAAAATTCCAATTTGGCTATCAACAATGGAGGCGATGATTTACCCAAACATATTAGATTTAAATAAGGTGGTGAGGTATTCAGAATTATTAGATGAACAAGGAAACTTAAAATCGGACCAGGACTTAAAGAACCAAGGAATAAAAATTGATTGGTGCCCTATCTCCAAATTAGAACAAGATATAAAAAAGATCTAGAACAATATGACATTTATGGAGAACAATTGGAACTTGATAAAATACTATTAGGAACAGGGGGAAAAATGATTACCAAAACTTATAATTTCTTACTAAGATTTAAAACGGAAGAAGAAAATGTGAAGGAGACAATGATAAGTTGGGCTAGGAATTTCAGATACAGTATTGAATTATACAATTGGGATAGATTATGGGAGAAAAATTATAAAATAACGATGTCAGCTGCCTATAAGGAAAACCTCTATAAAATGTTCTATCATTGGCATTTACCACCAGCCAGATTGGCCAAAATGTTTTCAAACTGTTCACCTGAGTGCTGGAGATATGGTTATAAACAGGGAACTTTCTACCACATATGGTGGACTTGTCCCAAAGCAAGGAAATATTGACATAAGATAAGGAAATGGTTGGAAGAAATAACTGAACAAAAGGTCAAATTGAAGCCGGAACTATTTCTTTTGGGCATTCTAGATGGGAAAATGGGTAAAAAATTTCAATACATAATATTACATATATTAACGGCAACCAGAATCGTCTTTGTGCAGAATTGGAAACAGATTGATATCCCTACAGAAGCAATGATAATATGAAAATTTTATGAGTGTGCAGAAATGGATAGGCTGTCTATGGAATTGAAAGAGAAGAATCTGTGTAATATCAAGTTTGGAGTAGATGGTATACCTGGCTTGAGAATAGAAGTAAAATTAATGCATAAGATAGATAGAGAGATGATAGATAGATAGAAAGAAAAGAGAAAGAAAGAAAGAAAGAAAGAAAGAAAGAAAGAAAGAAAGAAAGA
>WNWU01000055.1:7782340-7794015 GCA_012654045.1 Ptyas mucosa | reverse complement strand
ATCATCAATTAATCAGTCTAACTATCTATCCATCTAGTCATTTTTCTCTCTATCATCCACCTATCACCCACCTATCAATTATCTATCTGTCAATCATCATACGCTGCGCGGGTGATTATGGGAGCGACGGGGCGCTCCCATGTAACGCCTCTCCTGCGCGAGCTGCATTGGCTCCCGTTGGTCTTCCGGGTGCACTTTAAGGTATTGGTTCTCACCTTTAAAGTGCTCCATGGCTTAGGGCCAGGGTACTTACGAGACCGCCTGCTGCTACCGATAACCTCCCACCGGCCAATACGCTCTCACAGAGAGGGCCTCCTCAGGGTGCCGTCAGTCAAGCAATGTCGGCTGGCGGCCCCCAGGGGGAGAGCCTTCTCTGTGGGGGCACCCGCCCTATGGAATGAGCTACCTGCTGGAATACGACTGATCCCGGACCTTCGTACCTTCCGCAAAGCCTTGAAGACTTACTTATTCCAGCAAGCCGGCCTAGCTTAAATGGTTTTAAATTGGGATTTTGAATTTTATAGACTTGGGGTTTTAAATTGGGAGGCCGATCGATTTAATATCTTTTAATTTATCTTAATTTTTGTATTGTATGTATTTTAATTCTGGCTGTCCACCGCCCTGAGTCCCTTCTGGGAGAAGGGCGGGATACAAATTAAATTATTATTATTATTATTATTATTATTATTATTATTATTATTATTATTATCTATCCATCATCAATTAATCAAACTATCCATCTGTCAATCTTCCCAGCCAGCCAGCCATCTTTCTCTCTATCATCCACCTTTCATCCACCTATCAATTATCTATCTGTCAATCATCTATCTATCTATCCATCATCAATTCATCAGTCTAACTATCCATCCATCTGTCAATCTATCCAGCCAGCCAGCCATATTTCACTCTATCATCCACCTATCATCTACCATCTATCTATCTATCTATCTATCTATCTATCTATCTATCTATCTATCTATCTATCTATCTATCCTCTATCTATCTATCTTTCTAATCTGATAGCTAGCATCTAGCTATCTCCCTCCTCACAAGCTGTCAACTATTCTTCCCTCATTCCTTCCATTTGCTGCTCCCTGGACTGATTTCAAAAGCAAAGCTGGAGCTATTTCACTCTCTCTCCCTCACTCTCATTCTTTTTATTGTATAAAACGGGAAGGTAGCATTGAAATATATGAGGCAGGCAATGGCAAGATGCAGGGAACAGAAGTTCCTTGAATTCGCCTGACAAATTACTCCCTCATTCTCTCTCTCTCTCTCTCTCAGTGCCCTTAGTATCCTCTGTTGCTGGGGAATGACTTGAAACACTGTGGTGACTAACAATCTGTATTCCGTTCCAGCTGTGAGCTCTGCACATTACTTGTGTACAACAGAAAAGATTGTTCCTCACTTCCTCCTAATGTTTTCACACACACAGCTACATGATCTCATATCAGCTATTAAATTTTAACAGAGAGTTTCAATATTTCTCCCCCCAGGCTTCAAATTTGGTCAAGGCAAGTTCTCCGTATAAAGGAGAGGGACCGTAATCGCTTCAATGCATTCCAAGATACATTAGGGTGTTTTGGAAGAACATAGAACATAGACATAGAATTCTTTATTGGCCAAGTGTGATTGGACACACAAGGAATTTGTCTTTGGCGCATAAGCTCTCAGTGTACATAGAAGATATAAGTGATAAATCATGAACATAGTCATCATAAAAATACATTCATCATAGAATAAAATAGAATAGAAAATAGAAGTAGAAGTAGAAGTAGAAGTAGAAGTAGAATAGAATAGAATAGAATAGAATAGAATAGAATAGAATAGAATAGAATAGAATAGAATAGAATAGAATAGAACAGAATAGAACAGAATAGAACAGAATAGAATTCTTTATTGGCCAAGTGTGATTGGACACACAAGGAATTTGTCTTTGGTGCATAAGCTCTCAGTGTACATAAAAAGAAAAGATACATTCGTCAAGAATCATAAGATACCACACTTAATGATAGTCCTAGGGTACAAATAAGCAGTCGAATCATACTAGGAAACAGTCAATATAAATCGTAAGGATACCAGCAACAAGGTTACAGTCATACAGTCATAAGCGGGAGGAGATGGGTGATCGGAACGATGAGAAGATTAATAGTAGTGCAGACTTAGAAGGATCCTCTATAGGCAGTTGGGAAACTTTGGCTGTAGCCTGGGCTGTAGTGAGAAATCTTGCCCGTGTGTAGCATTTGAAAAGTTTAAGTTTTGCCAAAAAAGGATCTGGTGAAAGAAAGATGTCATCTCTATTGAAAGAAGATGCATATATAATTACATCTTCTATTCTGGCAAACAATTTAATTTGCAGTCAGAAATCATAAACTAATATTAACCTTGTGAGTACACAAACAATGTGTACTAATACTATCTTTATTGTAAGGTTATATTACCAGAATCTTGTAGGCCTGAAATCACTTTTCCCTATCTATCTATCTATCTATCTATCTATCTATCTATCTATCTATCTATCCATCCATCCATCCATCCATCCATCCATCCATCCATCCATCCAAAAATCTTTCAACTTCAATACTGATTGGAAAAAGTGATGTTGGGAAAGAGTGAAAGAAAGAAGAAAAGGGGATTGTAGGGGATGAGATAGTTAGACAGTGTCATCACTGGGCATGGATTTAGGTGGACTCCAGGAGACAGAGGAGGAATGGTCCATGTTGTGACCCATGGGGTCACGGGAACATAGCTTAGGGACTGAACAACAATAACAAACTGCATTCAACCATAACAATACACAAGCACACAATAGATACAAACTTAAAGTGAACCGCTCCAAACTCGATTGCAGAAAATGTGACTTCAGCAACAGAGTGGTCAACGCCTGGAATGCACTACCTGATTCTGTGGTTTCATCCCAAAACCCCCAAAATTTTAACCTTAGACTGGCTACTGTTGACCTCACCCCATTCCTAAGAGCATAAGAGCACCAGCGCGCCTAATGTCCCTGTCCCAATGTTCCCCTTAAGTGTATTCATTTTATGTATTCAATTCATGCTTATATATATATTATCTAATACGTACTCAACAAAATAAATAAATAAATAAATAAATTTGGGAACCTACCCGGTTCCACCAACGCTTTAGAGAAGGTTGAGAGGGGTCTTCTTCTACAGTACTGGCCCGAAGCAGAGCAGAGATCTATACCTTTATTCTAGATCAGGGGTCTCCAACCTTGACAACTTTAAGACTTGTGGACTTCAACTCCCAGAGTTCTTCGCTGGCTTTAGCTTTGCTGGCTGAGGAATTCTCAGAGTTGAAGTCCACAAGTCTTAAAGTTGCCAGGGTTGGAGACCCCTGTTTTAGGTAACTTTCCTTTAGCTGAGAAATATGGGGAAAAGAAAGCACCCTGGTGATCTGGGCTGCTGCATTTGCAAGAGGCAACAAAGAGCAAAGCCATGCCACCAGATCTTTAAAGCTCTCGTCCTCATTATTGTGTACAAACATGAACGGTTTTTTCCCCGCTTTGCTTTGAAATATCTCCTTCTTTTGATTCTGTAATGTGCGCAGGAAACACCAGCTTCATGATTAAAGACAAGCAGCATGGAGACAGGATAGGGAAGAGAAGAAAGCATTAACTCCTGCCATGGATCACTGTTAGCACATGTAGGCATGATTACAAGTCAAGCAGCTTTTCACAGAAGCTTAATCGTAATGCATTAATGCAATCTAATTACAACTGGGTTCTGTTTGAAAGAAATGATCCAGAAAATGCCATTATTAGGTACTAATTATATAATTGACTCCTTAATAATCTAATTTGTAAGAAAAATATATTTTAGATACTTGTTTCGGAACAAAGTTTCTTTTTCCCCCCTTCTTATTGTCGCCTATTGTTGGGTGACTTGTTCTTACCTGTCACTGAAGATATTTTACTGATTAGGTTCTACAGCACAATCTAACCCTTGACTGATAAACTTGGAAGTAAATTTATATCAAATTTAAAAGTTCGGTTTTACATAAACGGGGCCAGACAGGAGAAATTAAGTGAGATTCTGTCAAAGTAAATTCCTTCATGCGGATTACCTCGCTATGCTTAGAAATACAGGTATACAAAAATCTGAATTAATTACACATTTTTGCTAACTTGGGGCTTTTATTTGCTTTTTAAAGCAAGCAAATATACTTTTCAACATTACTTAATGGATGTACTTGAAAATAGAAGTGAGTTTGATAAAGGCTTCATCCTCAGGAGATAAATTAAACTCCCCTCCCCAACTAGAAAAAAATAAAGAGATATTTAAGCTCAACAGCTCTTTAACATGACTTTCTTTAAACAAAATGCAGCAGAGTTCTAAAAAAAATGTAGATTCTTACTAGATTTGTAATGCATAGGGAAGTTTGTCATTTCATGTGTTCCAGGAACTTAACTATAGTCTCACCATCTTGGGTAACCATCAAAATAAGGCATGGCTGTTTGGGCATAACATCTTTATATGAACATAGCAAGCTGTTTTGTTAACCAAGTTAAAGTTATGCATACACATGTGATGTCTCCCTTGGACGAATCCTCAGATTCTTCCTCAGAGGCCAGCTCAAGGGAGGATGAGATAATTCCTGGCTTGTCAGGAACTGGGTTAATTAATGATTCTGAACAACTGGCCAAAAGAGTTTTACAGAGGGCTTTGGCTGGGGACAGCTTGTAGAGATGGATGGTCAGTGAAGAGGAGCAAGGAACTGCCTTCCATGGTGGATCCAAGAGCATGCAGGGCAGAGAAAAGACAAGAGCAACAGAGATCTGCCAGATTACTCAGGAAAAGGCCCTGCCCGTCTTGACGGGCTGCACCAGAAAGCTATTTACGATGGCAGGCAGAGGGAGTTATTGATGAGGACAACCTGTTTGGTTTCTTGCTGTGTGTGTTTGTTCCTTGTACTTCCTGCTGGACTTTGTGCCTTGGAGACTCTGAACTTTTCTTGCCAAGTGAGCTCTCATAGATGTACTTTCAATTTTGCCTCGTGGATTTAAATTTGTTTGATGGACTTACTTGTTGGAGCAACTTTCCATTGTTTTATAGACTATTGGCCATTGTCTTGTGAACTAACCTTGGCCTGCTTGTGGCTCAATTTATTTGGGAGAATTCTGAGGCTGGGCGAAGAGAATTCCTGGGGAACATTAATAAACTCTCTAAACCACACCTATGTATGTGTGTGAGTGAGTGGGGCAGCACAACATGTTGAGTGTGTGTTAAATTTAATACATAATTGTCAGAGTTTGTTGCAAAAATGAAATCCAGAAGCACACCCAGATAAACTGATTCAGTAGGATTCATTAACTTCTTTATATTCACAATAATACACGAAGTAAATTTACAATACCAACAGTGGTTCTTCAGCTCAGATCAGGAGTACAGTTCACACACTGGTTTCAGTTTCGTTTCTCTGCACAGAATCAGAAGCTGCAGACTAAGACATACCCTGGCTCCAGTCTGTCTCAGCTGTCAATTGGTTGATTTAGTTGCTATGCCTATTCATTGGCTGACCTTGTTACCATGTCTTCCCAGTCATGAATATTCTGACAATAATTTTTGCTGAAGTATTTGCAAACTGATGCAGAAATCGAATGAGCTACCGTATTTTTCGGAGTATAAGACACACTTCCCCCCCCCACCGAAAGAGGCTGAAAATTTGGGTGCATCTTATACTGAATGTAGCTTTTTTGAAGCTTTTTTTTTAGCCCTAACGAGGTGCTAGCGAGTGAAGCAATCTTCCATGCTTCACCTGCTTTTCTCATTGCTTCTCTCGCCAGTGATCAGCTGTGTTATTAAAGCTGGTTTTTTTTACCCCAACCTAGCTCGTGTGTGCTCAAAACCAGCAAACTAATGTACTGAAGCTGACCAGACTAAGAATGCTTGCCAGATGAATACCTGGTAGGCAGATTTTTTTTCCTATTTTCCTCCCCAAAAACGAAGGTGCATCTTATACACTGGTACGTCTTATACTCTGAAAAATATGGTATTTGAAAATAGTCAAAAGATCTGTATAGAACTACAGCCAATGCAGCTATTTTCATGTTGACATTGTGTGCTCCCCGCCATCTAATTTTGTCAATAGTCATCGTAATTTTAATTCAGTCTATATGGCTAATTATCCCAAAGGAAAACTTTGAATCCTGTTGTCTGATGCCATGGAATCCTTCCAACTTGCTTTGGGTATTTAGACAGATGATATTGTTGTCTAGGGGAGTTCTTCAACTTGTGAGATCTTTCTTAAAATTGCTCCAAATTAAATAATCATTGAAACTCTACGGCGGGGCTGGGGGGGGGGGGAGGGGAGAGAAGGGGGGAGGATAATTGGAAATGCATAATTATGTGAGATAACAGCAAAATTAAGTGTAATAAAACTATGCAAGGAAGTAATTACGACGGCACTATCTTTGCGACAGGCAGCAAAAGACGTCACCTTCACTTAATTGAAAACAAAATGCATTTGTAAACATGATTAAAATGACAAGGTAAGTGATAAATATGTTTTATTGCCCTGATTTTTTTAAATATCTGTAACAAGCTTTGGGGACTGTTAGCCTGTTATAAGGCCTCCCAGACTTCTCACAGTGTCACCACTTATATCCAATTTGCTGCATTGTCTGTGCTTTATAAAACAGCAGCTGAAATGTTCTTCAACTCAAGCGAAGTAGCGTCTTTAGTTCAGGATGCTTCTGGAGACGGACCGTACAATTCTACACGGCAGCACCTAATTGTCTTTGGCTGATCTCAAACAAAGCAAAACTAAATTAAACTAAAGGAGGTTGAAATTAAACTAAGGTTTAAAGCTGGCAGTCAAACAGGATGAGAGATTAGACTGGAAGGTTAGGAAAAATATCCGAGAATAAGTTACTTTTGATTATTAAGTGGGAGCCAGTTTGTCTAGGGGTTTAAGGCATTGGGCTAGAAGCCTTAGTCCCATTTTAGGCATCAAGGTTGGCTCAGCCTTCCATCCTTCCGAGGTAGGTAAAATGAGGACCCAGATTGTGGGGACAATAAGCTGACTTTGTATAAAAAAGAACACCGCTTTGGGGGGGGGTGAAAGCCCTATTAAGCAGGTATATACAAAAGTATGAAGGCTATTGCTTAACGCATTGTAAGCCGCCCTGAGTCTCCGGAGAAGGGCGGCATTTAAATCGAACCAACCAACCAACCAACCAACCAACCAACCAATCAATCAATGAAAGTCAGCTTGGTGACTTCACCAGGAGATGGTGAGTTCTAGTCCTGCCTTAGGCATGAAAGCCAGTTGAGTGACTTAGGGCCAGTCACCAGAAGACTGTGAGTTCTAGTTCTTCTTTAAGCATGAAAGTCAGCTGGGTGACTTAGGGCCAATCACAAAGAGATGGTGAGTTCTAGTCCAGTCTTAGGCATGAAAGCCAACTTCGTGACTTCACCAGGAGTTGGTGAGTTCTGGTCCCACCTTAAGCATGAAAGTCAGCTTGGTGACTTCACCAGGAGATGGTGAGTCCTAGTCCTGCCTTAGGCATAAAACCAGGATAAAAATAAAGATTTTTTTAAAAAAAAATAGTGCAAAACCACATTTCATTTGGGTTACATTAAAATTCTAATTCAATGACCAGTTTGTACAGGTATATTGGAAGATATCCAAAGGTTTTGGGACCCATAGGTACCCCTATTGCCACACATCCCTAGAATGTAATTTAAGAATACCTTGGTTCAATTTTCTGTTCAGGTATGACTGTGACTTAGAGCTTTTTCCAGAGTGCTGAGCTGAAGGTCTATCTGCCAGCCTCTTCTGGTCCTGCTTCTGTTGCCTTTTTCGTGTCTCTGCAGTCAATGTTTTACATGACTTTATGACAAAAGGGGACACAGTGGCTCAGTGGCTAAGGTGCTGAGCTTGTCAATCAGAAAGGTTGGCAGTTCAGCAGTTCAAATCCCTAGTGCCACCTAACGGGGTGAGCTCCCACTACTTGTCCCAGCTTTTGCCAGTTCGAAGCACGTAAAAAATGCAAGTAGAAAAATAGGGACCACCTTTGGTGGGAAGGTAACAGCGTTCCATGCACCTTTGGTGTTTAGTCATGCCGGCCACATGACTACAGAGATGTTTTTGGGCAACACTGGCTCTTTGGCTTAGAAACCGAAATGAGCACTGCCCCCTAGAGTCGGGAACCACTAGCACATATGTGCAAGGGGAAACCTTTACCTTTACCTTTTAAGACAAAGAGTTTATTCAACTTTCAAACTTACCTTGGACAACATTAGCGTAACAACTGACATAAGTCTGGGAAAGCTAGGGACAATGTAAGGCTGTTTCTTCCAGGGACTGAAGGTAAGGAAGAAGCAAAGTCATGACGGACTTAGCAGAGAAATGATTTGAACAATAATTAGTTGCAAGGAGAAAAACGACATTCAACTCTTGCGTGGAAGTTTTACCTGAAAGAAATTTGCTCCTTAACTTCCCATGCTAAAGGATCTGACATATTTGGAAAGCAGCCACAACAGTTACGATAAATCACACAAAGAAATGGAGACAAGGAACATCAGGGTATTCCAAGCTGGGATTTTTCACCTGAAAAACCAATTCAATCAATCATCTCCATCAGGATTTGAAGAAGTACCAAAAAGAAAAGAACCCAAAGAAATCTGGGTGGGGGAGGGGGGCGGGTGGAGGGAGAGAACCCAAAGACAAATGATGTCACCTAATCTGGTAACAAAACATTCAGAAATCAAATTGAAACACACTTAGAGAACAAACCACTGCCAAAATCTAAAACCTGAGCTACAAAGTATTTCTGTTATTACAAATGGAAGTCTCCGGCTTTCATTTTGTAGGATATAGTTATTAAAGAATGGGTTAGGCTTAGCAATTAAAGTATTGAAGCGGGCAGGAGACGATGGATAGATGATTTCTCTTTGTTGTTGTTGTTCTGATTTGCTTTTCCTTTTCTTTCTCTCTCATTCTTCTTTTTTTTTTTTAGGTAGGTGACACGACTAGAAGTGAGGTAGGATAGAAAGAAAACGTCTTTTAATAAAGGGTGACATGATTAAAGGATAGAATAAGTGATAGAAATAAGAGAAGGGGGAATATTAGTGTATACACTTTTATATAATAAAATGAAAGTAATTTATGAGAGAAAATATGGGATAATTGAATATATGAATGGGTCAGGGTAGCTCCATATAGACAGACATTTTTATTTCTAACCCAGGAAAAAGGCTGATTTTCCTATTTTAGATATGTTGATGTAAAACGTCAGCCATTTCATAGAGGATCGTGCACCACATATATGCAAGCCAACTATGTAATACTTCTGTAATGCGTTTAGGCTTCCTAGCTATGCTTTTTGCAGTGCGTTGCAGGCCAAAGACAGATGGATAAATCAACAGTAACTTGGGTCAGCACCAATAAAACAATGGAAAGAAGACCATCTGTGAACACATCACTTCTGATGATGGGGACGTTTGGCTTACATCACCTTATTATTCTCAGGTGGTCCAACGCTCTGCATAAGAATATACAAAGATGGTTTAAATTCAGTTAAATTGCCCATCTGCCTAGGGTTCAAATGTCCTCTCTTCCCATAAATCCAGCAATTTGCTACGGAGGGACAGATCCTGGGCACTTTTTCCATGCCAAATGGTATTTTTTTTACAGCATCACACAAATCTGTCTGTCTGTCTGTCTGTCTGTCTGTCTCTCTCTCTCTCTCTCTCTCTCTCATCTATCTATCTTTAACAGTAACAGTTGGAAGGGACCTTGGAAGTCATCTAGTCCAACCCCCTGCTCATGCAAGAGACCTATACTAGGGATTCGAACAGCCGAACTGCCAACCTTTCTGATAGACAAGTTCAGCATCTTAGCCACTGAGCCACCTAGCCAGGCTTTGAACTATCTATCTATCTACCTATCTATCTATCTATCTATCTATCTATCTATCCATCCATCCATCCATCCATCTATCTATCTATATCTCTATATCTCTATCTATATCTCTATCATCTATCTATGATCTATAGGAAGGAAGGAAGGAAGGAAGGAAGGAAGGAAGGAAGGAAGGAAGGTAGGTAGGTAGGTGTGTGTCTTTGGATGTGTGCTTGTGTGCACGCACACGTGTGCACATGTACATGTAATTTGTATTTTTAGAATGAGCCTATTAAGTATGATTCTGAACATGTGGGGAAGCTGCATACCACAGTACGCATATTAGAAAAAGTGCAAATGATAAATGACTTATTCGGCGGTTTAAAAAAGACATAGGACATTTGATGTAGCAAAAAAAAAATCAATATATGTGAAATTGACACAGGGAAAAATGTAGATTCATCTGCACAACTGTAAATACCTAAGAGCTTTGAAGTTTCAGAGATCAATACTGGAAAATGTCTCATCCTTTGTCAAGGTTCTATTTCTAAGATATTGAGGGTGGTTTGTTTTTTTGTTTTTTAAAGCGTATAAGCGATAGAGGGCAAATCTGCAAAATAAACCCACCGTTAAATTTGCGAGAAAATATACCCAGCCTGTTGTACCAAGGGTAGATGTGTCAACTTTGGTTTTGCTCTCTTTTCAAGTAGAATATTATCTATTTCAGTATTTTTTTCAACCGTGGCAGCTGGAAGACTTGTGGATTTTAACTCCCAGAATTCCCCCAGACACCAACAGCTGTCTGGGGAATTCTGGGAGTTGAAGTCCACACGTCTTCAACCTGCTAAGACTGAGAATCACTGGTCTATTGGACAACTTAACAATCCACTCCTAGACCCCTAATGTGAGACAGGAGAAAAATTAGATTCAGCATCTGAAGAAAAAAAAGACCTCAAATAACCAATTGAACACCAAACTACATGTAGAATATTCAGCGGTAAACTCTACTGTGCTCAGGAATGCATATTCCCCAGTTACATATACATGGTGGTGCAGCCTAGAAACAAATTTACCAGTGAAATACAAGCTGCTGAAGGAAATAATGTATTCCACTTATTTCCCTTTTCATGTAGGTGACATATGTATATATATATATATATCTCCTTTTCAGCAAATTCAGGATGTGCAATAACATCAGTGCCTACTATTTCTTGCATGGAAAAAACACTGTCTTTCCCTTTCCCTCCCTCCCTCTCTCCCTTCCTTCATTCCTTCTTCCCTCCCTCCCTTCCATCTCTTATCCCCATCTTCTTCTTTCCTTCCTTCCCTCCCTCCCTCCCTCCCTCCCTCCCATCTTTTATTCCCATCTTCTTCCTTCCTTCCCTCCCTCTTTTTACTTCTTTCCTTCCTTCTTCTCTCGCTCTTCCTCCCTCTCCCTCTTCCCTTCCTCCTCTTCGCTCTTCTCCTTCCCTTAATCTCTTCCCTTCATTTTTAACCCTCAGAGATGGGGAAATGGCTTTGCCCTTCCAGAATTTAGCAGCCCCCTTTTTGTAGAATATGCTAAGATACCCCCAAATTAGGGATAACGAGACCACCCTTTATACAATAAAGGATTTGGTGCCTTTGTTATCTTAAAAACACAAAAAAGCAGATTTCCTTAATCTTAGAAGTTATTTTCTATTTTTTGACTTAAATGTTTTCCAGGCCAACATTGGACAAAATGAAAACCCTTTTCCTTCCTTCCTTCCTTCCTTCCTTCCTTCCTTCCTTCCTTCCTTCCTTCCTTCCTTCCTTCCTTCCTTCCTTCC
>WNWU01000055.1:7740574-7761465 GCA_012654045.1 Ptyas mucosa | reverse complement strand
TCTATTCTATTCTATTCTATTCTATTCTATTCTATTCTATTCTATTCCCCACTTAGGTAAAGATAAAGGTTCCCTCGCACATATGTGCTAGTCGTTCCTGACTCTAGGGGGCGGTGCTCACCTCCGTTTCAAAGCCGAAGAGCCAGTGCTGTCCGAAGACGTCTCCATGGTCATGTGGCCAGCATGACTCAACGCCAAAGGCGCACGGAACGCTGTTACCTTCCCACCAAAGGTGGTCCCTATTTTTCTACTTGCATTTTTTAGGTGCTTTTGAACTGCTAGGTTGGCAGAAGCTGGGACAAGTAACAGGAGCTCACCCCGTTACGCGGCACTAGGGATTCAAACTGCTGAACTGCTGATCTTTTGATCGACAAGCTCAGTGTCTTATCCATTGAGCCACCACATCCCTTACCCACTTAGATTTTTTGGCATTTCAATGCAGATACCCCAAAAAAGAGCTCATCACCAGCTTTGGTTTTGTCAAAAGCTAACATTTTCTGGCTAAACCTTGTGAGGACAGAAAAGCAAAGTTAAGGCAACCCTCCTTCATTCCCCCTAACATTTATATTTTATTTATAACACTCGTATGATATGCTTTCCAGGCCTGGTAAGACATAGGGTAGGTTCAAGTAGACTATACTTTCCATTTAATGGCCAGCTTTCCAAGTATCTCAAGGGATGTAGTCTCCAATATTTCTATTAAAAGAGAATGTATACTGAGATACTGCGGCTCCCACAGGGAAAAAAGAAGAAGAACATAGCTAGCACAATTGCCAAACTGGGATCTAAACATTCTGTTCTAATATCATGAAGTCTATGTCACCCAAAGGATCAAAAAATGATTAGAAGTATTGAGGTTCTTGTAGACACAAGTACATAAGAATGTCCTTTCTCAAAAATGTGGATTAGTACCTCTTGAATGTAAGGGACATGGTGGCTCAGTGGATAAGACACTGAGCTTGTCGATCCAAAGGTCGTCAGTTCAGTGGTTCGAATCCCTAGTGCCGCGTAATCAGGTGAGCTCCTGTTACTTGTCCCAGCTTCTGCCAACCTAGCAGTTCGAAAGCATGTAAAAAATTCAAGCAGAAAAATAGGGACCACCTTTGGTGGGAAGGTAACAGCGTTCTGTGCATCTTTGTCAATGAGTCATGCCGGCCACATGACCACGGAGACGTCTTCGGACAGTACTGGCTCTTTGGCTTTGAAACAGAGATGAGCATCGCCCCCTAGAGTCGGGAACAACTAGCATATATGTGCAAGGGGAACCTTTACCTTTTACCTCTTCAATACTGGGGATATGGTATCCTCTATAACTAAGAATGCTCAATCTTGATTTTTAAGGAAAGGTAACTGAAGACATCTTCAAGACACTGGATGTTTAAGCTATGATATAGGTTCTCAACCCAAATGCAGTTTCTAATATAGATTTAGGAGAAGGACTATAGCAAACTCTTGAGTGTATGCTTTATTAGGTAGAGACATCCAGGTTTCTAGGTTTTCTCTTCATCCTCTAAGTAGAACTGATAGAAAATAATTAAAAAATCTAAGAGCCTGGTGATGGTCTACCAGCAAGGACAGATAATATCGGGCCAACACGTCAAAAGGATCTAATCTGATCATTATTTGTAAGATATTTTCCTGTTTTTCTATAAGCATACTACTGTAGCAAAACACAATATTCTTCTTCTCTTCTGACTGGTTAAACATTATTATGGTCTTGACCAGAAATCTAATATAATAAAATTGGATACCTATTAAAATAGTCAACATTTTTTTTGTAAGTAAGGAAGGTCACCATTGCAGATGGTCATTCTCTTCCATGCTGTTGACCCTCTAACTAACCTGAAGAAAACCATTTGGCTAAGTAGCAAAATTCTGCTAGGGAACAGGTGACTTTAGCATCTCTCTCAGCAGTAACAAAAGTTATGTAAAAGCGTCCATTACAACCCGAAAGACCATTTTTAACAGTAAGCGAAGAGGTCAACCTAGTCTTAAATCAAACTAAAAGGGACAACCTAAAAAGGGATTTAAAAAATGAAAAATCTGTGGTTCGAACTGCTCCTGATTCATATGGTCCATTATGTTAAGAAGACTTTGGAGGAAACTGAAGTTATCATGTTTCTTGATTGCAACGGCTTCAATATATAACTGAAGACTTAATCTGTCTACACTGTAATCAAGACCGGTGAGATATTTTGCCTCACAGGCTCTGTATCAGCTTGGCAAAAAAAAAATAAAAAATGGAGGCCGAGTCAATCAGATTCCTTCAGCTCCTTGGATGAGCCCTGGTGGCGCAGTAGTTAGAGTGCAGTACTGCAGGCTACTTCTGCTGCCTGCCGGCTGCCTGCGATTTGGCAGTTTGATTCTCACTGGCTCAAGGTTGACTCAGCCTTCCATCCTTCCTAGGTGGGTAAAATGAGGACCCAGATTGTTGGGGGCAATAGGCTGACTCTGTAAACCGCATAGAGAAGGCTGTGAAACTACTGTGAAGCGGTATATAAGTCTAAGCACGATTGCTATTTCGTGAAACTGAAAAGCCACAGAGATGCTGCCTGTGATCTGCTCTGATATACCTATCATCTATCTATCCTACCATTTATATACTATCTATCTATCTATCTATGTATCTATCTATCTATCTATCATCTCTATCTATCTATCATCTATTATCTATCTATCATATCTATCTATCATCTATCTATCTATCTGTCTGTCTGTCTATCTATATCTATCTCTCTATCTATCATCTATCTATCTATCATCTATCTATCTATCATCTATCTATCTATCATCTATCTATCTATCATCTATTATCTATCATATCTATTTATCTATCTATCTATCTATCATATCTATCTATCATCTATCTATCTGTCTGTCTGTCTGTCTGTCTATATCTATCTCTCTATTTATCTATCATCTATCTATCTATCTATCATCTATCTATCATCTATCTATCTACCTACCTACCTATCTATCATTTATCTATCTATCATCTATCTATCTATCTATCTATCTATCTATCTATCTATCTATCTATCTGTCTATCTGTCTATCTGTCTATCTGTCTATCTGTCTATCTGTCTATCGACATCCACATACCAATTATTTGAAAAGTTCAAGTTGCATGCCAGGGATATTAGGATAAGAAGTCAGTATCTGGATCTAGCAAGTTGGAAAACAACATTTTCTTCCATTTTTTTTTAAAAAAATGCTATTATATGTAGTATAGAAGATAGCCTTAGTGCTTTATATGTATAATTCAATGGAATATTGGGATTTGTCAAGCATCTTTAGTAAAGTAATGCCAAGGTTGTTAATGCAACGAAGATGACAAAGGACACAAAACTCTATTCTGGCATTTTTATTTACACTATTTAGTCGATTTATACACGATGACACGATGCTTCAATCCTATAGTAACTCTAGGTAACAACTTGAGAAAGCCTAAAATATCACTTTCACTGACTGCCAAGAAGTTAATTTTCTAATAGAATCTGGTGGCTTTGCCTTAATTAATAGCAATATAGCATCTACTACTTCATGCAAAAACTCTGATTCAATTCATGGACTTGAAGCTTATCCTCTTTCCCAAGTGAAGGTTATAAGATATACACATAAGCTCTCTTGGCAGGAGAAAAAAAAAATTCACAATAAGACTATATTTAAACCAAATAAACTTTCATAATTCTCTTTCAGTGAACTCTGGGAATATTACTTCAGGGAACTAGCCGAAATCTCTCTCAATTACTGCAGTGTAAAAGTGAGATGTGGAAAGATAAGCCAGCCCATTTCCGTCCCGTTAATGCACGGCAATTAAGCATGATGTAAAAACAGCCCATTAAGATAATCAGTATAAACTTCATTGGGAGTATACATATATCAATTTGGACCAATGTTTTAAGGCTTTGGGGGGGGGGGGTGTCAGGGGGGGGGGGGTGAAGGAGATGATGAAGTTGAGATGATGATGATCTTTATAGCTAAAAGCAGCCGCATTCATATCTTTACATCCAGGATCTACATCTCAATCTTGCACTGTCACAACTTCTTAATCTCTCTTAATAGCGGTGGGTCCCTAATGCCACATATTTCCTTCGTCAGCTACAGCCATAAGATCTTTCTTCTCTACATAGAGATTTTTGCAGATCCTCCTGAGGAATTCGGCGTGTCTTAATTATTGGACCCAGATTGTTGGGGGCGATATGCTGACTCTGTAAACCGCTTAGAGAGGGCTGTAAAAGCACTATGAAGCAGTATATAAGTCTAGCTGCTATTGCTATTGCTATTGGCAATTTACGTTTCCTGGAAAGATTTCTACAAGAAAAAAAAAACCACAGGGATAATCTAAAGATATATAGACTTAATGTGTTTCTTTGTTCACTCCCTTATCACTCCCTTTTGAGAGTCTATCTTTTCTTTTCTCACAACCTTCTCCAATGTTTGCCATATATATATAATCATATATAATTAATCATATTTCTATACCGCCCACTCTCCGAGGACTCTGGGCAGCTTACAACAATCGACAGTATACTAAATAGCATCTTGCCCCCAACCATCTGGGTCCTCATTTTACCCACCTCGGAAGGATGGAAGGCTGAGTCAACCTTGAGCCGGTGAGATTTGATCCGCTGATCTGCTGAACTAGCAGTCAGCTGAAGTAGCTGCAGTACAGCACTCTAACCATTGCACCACCTTGGCTCCAAAGTACGAGAAGGCAAGACGAGAAAAAAAAATGGATGGAAACTAACCAAGGAGAGAAGCAACCTAGAATTAAGGAGAAATTTCTTGACAGTAAGAACAATTCATCAGAGGAATGGCTTGCCTCCGGAAGTTGTGGGTGCTCTAACACTGGAGGTTTTCAAGAAGAGATTGGACAACCATTTATCTGAAACGGTATAAGGTCTCCTGCTTGAGCATGGGGTTGGACTAGAAGATCTCCAGGGTTCCTTCCAACTCTAATGTTCTATGCTCTAATCCTGGCCTTGAAGCAGAGGTCAAACGTGAACCTGTGTCTTTGCTTCCTTTGTTCTCTAAATTCTTTGAGAAAATTGCATTCTTACAATGGAGTCTCCCCTATTTGCATCACCATAACGTTTGACCAAGATTTCTCCTCAGAACCTCATGTTTTTCTTCTCCAAATGGTATGCTTCACTTATAAAAGTCACGTCTTTACCACTTGGCTGGTTGTATTCTAAGGTAACATTTTATGGTTGCAGAAAAAAAATATTTCAACACGACTTTGGGTATTTTGCTACTTTTTTTAAAAAAAGAAAGAAAAATATATCTTTTGTGTCAATAAACAATTTTTGCGGTGGGAGGGGGGAAGGATGACAACTTAAAAGCATTTATAAGGGCATTAGCAACAATTTTCTTAAATCAGTGAGGAACACATACAGTTAAAGCTAAAATTAAATAAATAAACACTGCCAGGTTTCCTCTTTTTCCCCATAGAAATTAAAGGCATAATTGTTTAAACAACAACTGAGAAACCATCACAAGAAATTGCACAGGCCAGCAAGTATATTTCTGGCGCAGGTTAAGCAATAAAATCAAATTTACAGTTACTGACATGCCAAAGTCTTGACACACAAATAACTTGTATTGAAATCTTGGTGTTCTTATCCAACTCATCCGAAGCCAAGAATGACACCCAGAGATAACGCAAAATAAACTCAGTGGAAGATGAGTTATAATATCAACATTATTGTGAGCATGCAGAGAAAGAAAATGTAAGATATCTGCTTTAATTTATGAGGGGAGAGGAAGACAAATAACAACAGGTTAGAAAATGGGAGATTGTGAGCGCCAGTCCTGCCTTGGGTAAAAAGCAGCTGGGTGATCTTGGATCAGCCACTTTCTTTATTCTTTCTTTCTTTCTTTCTTTATTGGTTCGATTTATATGCCGCCCTTCTCCGGAGACTCAGGGCGGCTTACAATGCGTTAAGCAATAGCCTTCATACTTTTGTATATACCTGCTTAGTAGGGCTTTAGGCCCTTAGGGTCAGCTTTGGAAGCCATATTAACACCGGAAGCTTCCACGCTGCTACATTCTTACGCTTTGGAAATTAGGAGGGGGGATTTAGTAGAGGGAATGTAGTTAGACATAATAGCGTTCTTCTTTTCAGTCAAGGTCATAGTATGTCTGCACCTGGAGGAGTAGTAGTTGAAGTGGTGTCTCAAATTGGGACAGATTGTGATTGGAGAATGGGATGGACTGATGAGTGAGAGGATGGTTTTTGGGGTTTGATTTACTGAGGGAAAACCCAGAACTCTCAGATTTGGGTTTTCCCAGATGTGCCAGTATACCTACTCTAATAAATGAGAACTTTGAGAAAATGCCTGTCTCGGTGCTTTTAATTGGAGTTGGGTTCTTCTGGAATGCTGACACTTAGAAGGAGACCATGGCAAACCAATTCTGAAAAACCTTACCAAGAAAAATGCAGGAACTTTTCCAGGGGGTCTCTGAGAATCGAATAGAAGGGACGGGGGGGGGGGGGGGACATAATTAGAGACACTACCAAGAAGGACAGCAAAAACATGTGCTCGGTTAAGAGAAACATGTGTGAGTATACAATTGGGGTTTTTATATCTCACAATCTCTGTGAGATATAAGACCCAAATATTTTAATCCTCACACATGCGTGTTATGGAACACATTTTCTCTTATTGGAGATGAATAGGATATCTGCTACAGGACTTGTCTTATCTTGACAAACCACATTCTGAGTACTAAGAATGGAACGTTGTACAATGGCCAATGAGTTGTCTGAAATATGACCAGGACAGATGGTTTCAATGTAGGAGATCTTTTCAGAATGTTGTCTTTGGAGATGGACATTTCAATTCACAACAACATTAACAGAGTTGGAAGGGACCTTATTTATTTATTTTTATTTATTAATCGTATTTCTATGCCGCCCACTCTCTGAGGACTCTGGACGGCTTACAACAATCGACAGTATACTAAATAGCATATTGCCCCCAACAATCTGGGTCCTCATTTTATCCACCTCGGAAGGATGGAAGGCTGAGTCAACCTTGAGCTGGTGAGATTTGATCCGCTGATCTGCTGAACTAGCAGTCAGCTAAAGTAGCTGCAATACAGCACTCTAACCACTGCGCTACCTCAGCTCTTACCTATTCCTTGTAGGTCATCTAGTCCAACCCCCCCACCCAACCAGGAGACCCTACAATTGGACCAGAAGGAAAGAGAACATGGCCCACCATTAACAAAACATCAGTCATCAGGAGTCCAAGCAACATGACCAGGTAGCACGCTATTCTAAAGAGAAGACACGGTTGAAATACTACTAGCATAATGTGATGGTTAACTCTGTCCACTGCCCAGAGTTCGATCCTGACCAGCTCAAGGTTGACTCAGCTTTCCAGCCTTCTGAGGTTGGTAAAATGAGGGCCCAGATTGTTGGGGGCAATATGCCGACGTCTATTATAGACGTCTGTGTATTATAATTTTACCATGGCATACCCTATAAGAATTAACCTGAATTAATCTAAATGTTTATTATTGTTTATTATTATTGTTTATTGGTTCGATTTATATGCCGCCCTTCTCCGGAGAATCAGGGCGGCTTACAATGCATGAAGCAATAGCCTTCATACTTTTGTATATACCTGCTTAGTAGGGTTTTTGCCCCACCCCCAAGCGGTGTTCTTTTTTATACAAAGTCAGCTTATTGCCCCCACAATCCGGGTCCTCATTTTACCCACCTTGAAAGGATGGAAGGCTGAGTCAACCTTGAGCCTGGTGAGATTTGAATTCGCAGTAATTGCAGGCAGCTGGCAGCTAAGTGCTACTTTAAGAGCACTTTAATCCGCTGCGCCACCAAGGCTCCTGTGTTTACAGAATGATTTTTTTTAAAAAAAAAAATAGCAATAGCGCTTAGACTTATATACCGTTTTACAATGCTTTCCAACCTTCTCTAACCCATTTTCAGAGTCAGCATATTGCCCCCAATAATTTGGGTCCTCATTTTAACAACCTGAGTCAACCTTGAGCCGGTCGAGATCGAACTGCTGGCAGTCAGCAGAATTAGCCTGCAATATTGCATTCTAACCACTGCACACACACACACACACGGCTCATCATATAGAACAGTGGTCACCAACCGGTGGTCCATGGACCACTGGTGGTCCATGAGAAAATTTTGGTGGTCCGCAGAAAAATTATTTGTATTTTTTATTATTGTACTAAATCAGGGGTCCTCGATCTATGGCCCCTGGGCCAGATACGTGCAATGAATGTTTGTGTTGCTACAGAGATTCTCCCCCTTAAGGGTCTTTTTGTGTGGGTTGGAGGGGGGCAGAAATTCCAATTTGGGGTTTGCTTCAGCCTCTTGGTGTGGGGCTTTGGGTGAAGGCTGGAGGGAAGCGCCGCTGGTGGCGAAGAGCCAAAGGAACTTGTTCCAGTGGGACTGCATCATGGCCTGGAAGTGACTGACATTGAGTTGGCCATGCCCATCCAGTCACATGACCACCTAGCCACGCCCACCCAGCCGGTCATTAGGCAGATCGTATTAGCAGTCTGAGGGATTTAAACTTATGAATTTAGTGGTCCCTGAGGTCCGAAAGGTTGGGGACCCCTGATATAGAAGACAGTTGAAACAAAAGGGGCCTGAGTGGCACAGTAGACTAAGGCACTGGGATTAACATTCAGCTCCCTGCAATTACTGCAAGTTCTAATCTCACCAGGCTCAAGGTTGACTCAGCCTTCCATCCTTTCTAAGGTAGGTAAAATGAGGAGCCAGATTGTGGGGGCAATAAGCTGGCTTTGTATAAATATATACGAAAGTATGAAGGCTATTGCTTAACGCATTGTAAGCCGCCCTGAGTCTCCGGAGAAGGGCGGCATATAAATCAAATTAAATATATATATACATGATTCTTTCGTATTACGGAGGGCAAATACCCCTCTGTACAGGAGACTGGCTTCTTCCGATTTCACGCAAGCACATCGAGTTGGGTTTATTAAAGGTTTCAAACATTTTACAAGCCTCTAGAGACCCAGAGATTTAATGGATGCCATTTAGCATTAAATCAGTGGTGTAAAGAAAGTGGTTCCTTTCGCTGTGTCTTATGGGACGTGGGCCGAGACTCCCTTTATCGCACGGCCTCTTAATTGTAGCACCTCTCAAAATGAGTAGATCTATTGTTAGCAACAGGCCTTTATGAGGGCCAGGGACCTTGGTGATGAATAGGAATTTTCTCCTAATTCCTTTGGACGCAACAGCCTGGAATTGTAACTGAGAGACAGACCCCAATTATTAAGTGATTAATGGAATTGTAATTGCCAGGCCTTTTGTATGCATTTATCACCTGGTTCGGTATTAGTCATCGGAGGCACCATGAAAAGGAAAATATTTTCCCCCTGAAGATTTTTGCATGGTTGGGAGGAAAGGCATCAAAGAGACAAATTATTAACAGAGAAGTTAGCTTTGGATAAAGAACAAAATGTGCTCCAAGCTTTCCTTCTAGGTCATCTTGTTCCTACCAGAAACAAAGAGTAGCGGGGTTTTTTTTTCTTTTTCTTTTTTTTAAAAAAGATAAATCTTTAACGAAATAAATTAGCAAAATGTGTCTTCATTAAGCACTTTCGGTACGTTTACTAAGAGAGCACAAATGAGAAAAACAAGTTAATAATAAAAGACAGCTCTAGTTGACACTGCCTATTGATAACGACGATGATTTACACCCACCAGATGCTCTCTCCTGATATTTCTTTGGAATTGCTTGCCCGAGATGTGTTGGACTTCAATATCCACCACTGAAAAGTGACACGGGAAAGAGATTTATGACATCAGCTACTACATAGCAAAAATCTTGCAAGTATCTGGTTCGGGCAGTCACAGAACTGGAAAACTGGGGAAAAAAAACTCACAAAGAGATGGGAATTGTGGGAGGTTTTTGGTATGTGAGTGTTTGTGTGTACGTCTTTATTTTAGAAAAGCACAAAAAATGTTTATTCTCAATTACAATTAGGTCCTGGTTTCTCTTATTAAGAAACCAGGGACATCTTCTACTGTCTCCTTGGAACAAAGGCAGAGGAGAGGAAAAGAGAGAGAGAGAGAGAGAAAAAGAGAGAAAGAGTGAGAGGGACAGGGAGACAGAGAGAGAGAGGGAGGGAGAGAGAGGGAGAGAGAGAAAAGGAGAAAGGGAGGGGAGAGAGAAAGAGAAAGAGAAAGAGAAAGAGAAAAAAGAGGAAGAGGAAGAGGAAGAGGGACAGGGAGACGGAGACAGAGGGAGAGAGGGAGGGAGAGAGAGAAAGGGAGGGGAGATAGGGAGAGAAAAGAGAAAAAAGAGTGAGAAAGAGCGAGAAGGACAGGGAGACAGAGAGAAGGAGGGAGGGAGAGGGAGGGAGAAAGAGAGAGGGAGAGAGAGAAAAGGAGAAAGGAAAAGAGAGAGAAAGAAAAAAGAGCGAGAAAGAGCGAGAACAACAGAGAGATGGAGAGAGAGAGGGAGGGAGAGAGAGGGAGAGAGAGGGAGAGAGAGAGAGGGAGAGAGAAAGGGAGGGGAAGGGCAGAAAGGGACAGAGAAAGAAAGATATCTATGTTGAATTGGATGAATCTGATAACGGTGTTAAAAATGTGGTTTTTATATTTTAACAAAATATTTACACCCTTCGATAAAGAAAAATAAGAATTAATTTGTCAGAGGAAAGCTGCAGACTAAAATGACATAATCATAAGCCACAAGAAAACTAATCTGCATCTGGGTAAACAAATAAAACAGGTGCATCATTTAGGAATTTAAAAAATCACAGCACATTTTTTTTTAAAAAAGAAATTCTACTTTTTTTTCCCTTTTCTTTTGCAATACACTTTGGATTGCCTATTTTGTAACAGTGTTTTCCACCTCATATGCCCAGCAACACCCCTTTTCTAAGCTAATAGGTCTTACAAGCATGGAAAATGTTAACCGTTTCACATGGGTCAGTGCTCCCTGAATGCACCATTTGGCTTATTTGTAAGGATATAAGATAAGAAAGACCAGGTAGATTTTTTTTCCTTTTTTTTTTAATGTAGAATAATGATTTGCTCAGGGATGTGGTGGCTCAGTGGCTAAGACGCTGAACTTGCCGATCGAAAGGTCGGCAGTTCAGCGGTTTGAATCCCCAGTGCCGCGTAATGGGGTGAGCTCCCGTTACTTGTCCCAGCTTCTGCCAACCTAGCAGTTCAAAAGGACATAAAAAATGCAAGTAGAAAAATAGGGACCACCTTTGGTGGGAAGATAACAGCGTTCTGTGCGCCTTTGGCATTGAGTCATGCCAGCCACATGACCACGGAGATGTCTTCAGACAGCGCTGGCTCTTCGGCTTTGAAACAGAGATGAGCACCGCCCCCTAGAGTTGGGAACGACTAGCACCGTGATGGCAAACCTATGGGTGCCACAGGTGGCACGTGGAGCCATATCGGTGGGCACGTGAGCTCAGCTCTGACACGCATGCGTGCGCCAGCCAGCTGATTTTTGGGCCTTCTGGGCCCACCAGAAGTTGGGAAACACACTGTTTCCGGCCTCCAGAGGGCCTCTAGGGGAGTGGGGAAGGCTGTTTTTGCCCTCCCCAGGCTCCTAGAAAGGCTCTGGAGCCTGGGGAGAGCAAAAAGTGGGCCTACCAGGTGCACCGTGCCATCATGTGCCAAAAGCGGGGGGAGCACAGGGGGAGCGGGGTGCATAGAATTATGGATGTGAGCACGCGCGTGTGTGACCCCACCGCGCTGTCCCCACTTTTGGCACGCGATGGCACAAAGGTTAGCCATCACTGGACTAGCACATATGTGCGAGGGGAGCCTTTACCTTTACCTTTTAATGAGTTTCACTGAAATGTCTGAAATTTTCCTCACAACTTCAGGCAGCTTTACCTGAAGATGGTTTGTCCACCTCTAAAAAAAAATCTTTATAATGAAATTATAAACTACAACATGAATTCCCTAGTTCTATCTGAGCTAAATCTAAACTTCCACCAGTGTGCTGAGTAAGTTCTACTAGCATCAAAAATAAATATCTCTCGTGCTTAGACAGGTATTTTTTCCTCCCCTCTCTCATTTCTGCATCAGCTTAACAGTTGCTTTTGATAGCTTCCAGAGAAGTAGATGTCTATTTTAAGGGATACCTTTCTTAGCAGGCACCTTTTTACAGCAAGGAAGGTGAAACTCCAGAAGAAGGCTGACATTATCACTACCTTTCTCTCCTCAACTATATTTGGGAACAGGAGAAGATAAAATTGATTGGGAAGCTCCAGTTTTATCTGTTTGGTTTTCCCAGTTGCAATGGATGGCTGTAAAAGTTGGACCATAAGAAAGGCTGAGCGCCAAAGAATGGAGGCCTTTGAACTCTGGTGCTGGAGAAGACTCCTGCCAGTCCCTCGGACTACAAGTCAATCAAACCGGTCAGTCTTAGAGGAGATCAACCCTGATTGCTCTTTAGAAGGCCAGATCCTGAAGATGAAACTCAAATACTTTGGCCACCTAATGAGAAGGAAGGACTCACTGGAGAAGAGCCTAATGCTGGGAAAGATTGAGGGCAAAAGAAGAAGGGGATGACAGAGAATGAGGTGGCTGGATGGAAGTCACTGAAGCAGTCGTTGTGAGTTTAAATGGTCTCCAGAGAATGGTAGAGGACAGGAAGGCCTGGAGCAACGTTCTCCACGGGGGTTGCAATGGATCAGACACGACTTCGCAACTAACAAAAGAAAGATTGGGACCGAATTCAACAGAATGCAGCCCTCATACATCACCGCTAAGTATTCTTCCCAAGTCCCAGGGATTTATTGGCAGGCCATTCATTGCGGAGATGGGCCTCTGAAGGTAGAAAGATGAAACACTGTACTGCAGGGAAGATCATTATTTCAAAATTACATCTGATGCTCTTATTACAAAAGTATATGATTTAAAACCAGGAGAGAAAGGCCTAATGCTCGCTAATTTATCACAATCCAATGCTGCAGTCTCCCAGGGAAAGCGAAAGATTTTACCCACCAAATAGTGATGTAAACTCGCCATTCAGGATGTGCTGGAAAGGGGCTAAATTGGGTTTACCGAAGTAAATAAATAACCACAATGAATGATGAAAGGGGAATAATAAAGTGCTCCAGGTTTCTATTACACTGTTCAGACAGACATCTTGTCATTTACTGCATGAGATAAGGCCAGCATTATCTATCAGGCTGTCTGGAAAAGTCGGAGCAACAAAGTGATACACAATTGAGTTATAATTGCTAAAAATAGGCTGCTCCAAACCTTATGAAACAGAGAGCTTTTGTTCCCAACTGGCAAAGCCAAAATTCAGAGCCTATGGACAAAGATTTCTAGGAGAAATGAATGATATGTATTTAGTACTTATTGTACTTCCAACTTGTAATGCTGACTGCAAAATAGGCTATAGTATATGTTTGTGGGCTAGGTTAATATACGGTTTGGGTCCAAGAATTAAACATCTGCAGGGGAGACCACCGAGACTAGACTGGGATAAAGAAAGCAATGGGGGGGGGGGGAATCCATAAGGTTGTCAAGAAGACATTATGAATATCTCCACGTTATCACCTGGAAACAAAGGAGTTTTCAGCTTTAGGCATGTTACGATGAATCTTATTTTCTGTGCTTCTCATTTAGCTTCCAAATGGTTTCCGTTACAAGGTTTTCATTGTTGTTAGTTGCGAAGTCGTGTCCGACCCATCGTGACCCCATGGACAACGTTCCTCCAGGTCTTCCTGTTCTCTACCATCTTCTGGAGTCCATTAAAGCTCAAGCTGACTGCTTCAGTGACTCCATCCAATCACCTCGTTCTCTGCCGTCCCGTTCTTCTTTTGCCCTCAATCGTTCCCAGCATTAGGCTCTTCTCCTAATGAATCCTTCCTTTTCATTAGGTGGTCAAAGTATTTGAGTTTCATCTTCAGGATCTGGCTTTCTAAAGAGCAGTCAGGGTTGATCTCCTCTAGGACTGACCGGTTTGATCGCCTTGCAGTCCAAGAGACTCGTAGCACCATCGTTCAAAGGCCTCAATTTTTTGGCACTCAGCCTTCCTTATGGTCCAACTTTCACAGCCATACATTCAGTGATGGGATTCAGCCAGTTCGCACCACTTCGGGAGAATCGGTTGTTAACTTTCTGAGCAGTTTGGCAAACTGGTTGTTGGAAGAAATCATTAGGGCAGAGAACCGGTTGTTAAATTACTTGAATCCCACCACTGCATACATTGCAACTGGGAAAACCATCACCTTGACTATAGACACTTTTGTTGGCAGGGTGATGTCTCTGCGTTTTAGTAAGCCATCTTTCTTTCACCCACTGACGCTTTGGATCCAGCTACCCAAACTGAACATTGTAGGATGTGGGTCCCCAGCCGAGGAGATATATTGAAACTGACCACTTGTGAGTTTCAGGGCAGCCAAACAGTGTCATCAAGTAGACATTCCCATTCCTTCATTTGAGCCAACATGTCACATTCTTGTTAGTTAATCAGAGTTGAAAAGAAATGCCGTCTCCTTGTTTCTCACTTGATAACTGTTCCTTCTTGCTTTCACATCACAAATACAGAGTTCAGAAAGGAATCGAGGATGGGCCACAAAAAAAAGAAAAAAGAAAAAAAAAGAAAAATCTAAACGAAGCTAATTCCCTCTGGGTGTACAAATACCCAACCCAGAGATAGCACTGTAAACCATGCTGTATGATGGCTTATGTTGCCATAGAAATGACTGTCAGCATCTGCTTCTAATCAGAAGGATTTAGTTCCGGCTTTGCATGGCCAGTTTTCCTTATGCCATCACATAATTTCTATGAATGGGAAGTGAATGTTTCCGTCCCTGGTCAGATGCCAATGTGGCAAGAGAACCGGTCCCTTATGATTATGAAAAGCACACAGTTTTTTAGCAGAGGACAGAATATTAAGCAAGGACCCTCTGTGGTACAGATAAAGCATACAGGGTATTGCAATAAACTGTGATTAGAAATAGCCATACCAGATCTGCTCCCAGGGTTGGGAAGTGGGATTGCCACCGGAGAATCTGCAATTCGTCTAGTGGGACTTTTAATTGTCAGCAATTAAAGTTTAAGGATTTATCTACCCCGTTTTATCTTCTTGCTCGGAAAACAGAAGCAGAAACGGGAGGGAATGGAGAGCACACGAGGTGCTTATCTGACTGCAAACATTAAAAATTTATTGAGCCAACCCCATGAAATTTGAAATAAAAAGTATCTGGAAACGAGCAATGGTGTTTTTCTGATGAGGAATTTAAAAAAAACCCGAGGAGCAAAAGAAAACACCGCAGAAGTGTCAGGGTTACTGGTAGCAAGTTTAGCTTTGTGGATTTTCATTCTCTTACTATGGAAGTGCTACAGGGAGCAGCACCTGCAGTAGTGGTCAAAATTGTGGGAACCTTTTGGGAAAAGTGTATTTTCTAAAACTTGCTAATAACACCAGGGTTTTTTTTGGGGGGGGGGGGGTTTGGGAATAGTACCATAAAATTATATGTCAATGGAAAGAAAATTTAATCAAGAATGTAATGCAATAACTTTTATGAAGGATTTGCTATTAAAATAGCAGTTACAGTATAAAGAAAAGTGAAACACGTAGAAAAAATGAGATATACAACAATTATCACCATGTCAGTGAATACTTAGTTGGGTAACCTTTAGCATGGATTACGGCCTTACAGCGTCTTCCCATGGAGTGAACCAAGTCTTTTAGTTCTGCAGCTGTTATCATGTGAAACCAAGATCGAATGATTGCTTCTATTAACTGGGTTTTATTGCTGGGTCGCTTCTGACTAACAAGTTTCTTCAGTCGGCTCCATAGATTTTCAATTGGGTTAAGGTCTGGGCTATTCCCAGGCCATTCCAGCAGAGGAATAGGATTATCTTGAAACTCCAAAAATAAGTGGTGTTATTAGCCATCAAACCTCAAAACTGCACTTTTCCCAAAAGGTGTCCACAATTTTGGCCACTACTGTAGCTTTTTTTAAAAAAATTGAACAAAATTGAATTTGGCTAATAATTGGATGGGAGATCTCCCAAAAAATAAAAGTAGGCTTCTGAAAGTCATATACTTTACTGGTTCAGTGCTATGAAGAGGCTTAGCACTGTGTGAATTATGGTAGTTTTATTGGGAGGTAGGAATAACCTTGATGAAAAGAAAGAAGATTCCCCAGGCAAGACAATGGTAAGATAAGAGAATTTTGAGTCTGGGCCAGAAATGTAATTTGAAAAAGCGTCTTAGATGTGACCTTCCTTAATTTTCATGAAGCTAAAGGGAGGGAGCAAAGAAGCACATTCAGACTTGCAAGATTTTGTTATTGCAACTTTATACTTGAAGTAGTATTAACCTTTATAACACTTGCATCCTAATCAGGTCTTATTTGAAGAGGTGACATTAGTAAATGTTTGTGTTTAGACATTAATGCTTTACTACAATTGCTTCTTAAAGATCCTTCCCAAACAGAAAACCCATATCAACCATTAGCACCAGTCAATGGTATTTGTGACACATTTTTAAATGATCCGTTGACTGAGTTTCATGTTTAATGAGTAAAGTATATAATATGTTCAGCATTGACAAAATCAGCATCGGTCAATTGCAAAAGGCAGTCTTATTTGAGATAATAATTTTCATCCTGCAATTTTTAATAGTATTAAGCAGCACTACCCCAGGTCCCTGGGAAGTTATTTGATATGGACAGTCTAAACATCTGCTGATGGTTCAACCAACCATAATCTCATATAGCATGTAAACATTGCATATATTAGCTGGGCTTGGGTTATTCCGCCTGCATGATATAATATGCCAAAATGTCATCTATACTTAAAACATAGAAAGCCCACATGGATGTACTTTCCCTTTTATTCCTGTCTTTGCATACATAGTTTCAGGAATTTGAAATATAAACAAACAAACAAACAAATGCTCAGGAAAGGTGATTGTATAAAAATATTATTAGCCCTCATACATTACTCTGATTGATAAATCATCTGTTTAGCTCTATCTCTTCTCTACTCCTAATGCCTATATCTATGTTGTTGTTAGTTGCGAAGTCATGTCCGACCCATCATGACCCCATGGACAACGTTCCTCCAGGCCTTCCTGTCCTCTACCATCCTCTGGAGTCCATTTAAGCTCACGCCGACTGCTTCAGTGACTCCATCCAGCCACATCATTCTCTGCCGTCCCCTTCTTCTTTTGCCCTCAATCGTTCCCAGCATTAGGCTCTTCTCCAGTGACTCCTTCCTTCTCATTAGGTGGCCAAAGCATTTGAGTTTCATCTTCAGGATCTGGCCTTCTAAAGAGCAGTCAGGGTTGATCTCCTCTAGGACCAACCGGTTGGATCACCTTGCAGTCCAAGGGACTCACAGGAGTCTTCTCCAGCACCAGAGTTCAAAGGCCTCAATTCTTTGGTGCTCAGCCTTCCTTATGGTCCAACTTTCACAGCCATACATTGCAACTGGGAAAACCATAGCCTTGACTATACGCACTTTTGTTGGCAGGGGGATGTGTCTGCTTTTTAGTACGCTATCTAGATTTGCCATAGCTTTCCTCCCCAGGAGCAAACCCTTTACCTATACCTCTGTATTTATCTTTGAAATCTAATTTTAATAACATAGCCATACACTTTTGGCTTGCAGAAAATACTAGAGGCGTTCAGAGAGGTGTAAGGCAAATAATTTCAGAAATAATTACGGATGTGAAACACTCCTGAACTGCAGGCTCATCTATCAATTACAGTGACTTATTTGGAAAAGAAGCTTTCTCCATTCGGCCCACGAGCAGTGTGCATTTTCAAAAGCCTGCATTTTCAGCTCCAGAAGCTGATGTGGAAGGAATTAGTCAGTTGTAAAATGAGCAGACATCACTTCAAGCACTTTTGAAGGAAACCAAAGCCCCCCAAAAGGGTAAGAAGAAAAGACGTGATGTTGCAAAAAAAAAAAAAAAACCCACCACAAAGCAAATAAAACAACAATAACAAAAAAGTAGCAACTCCCACATTTATGCTGACCATGACTGCAGATAAAGGGGCAGAGAATGGGATAAAAATATGCTTCAAGGTATTTCACTAGCATCGGATCAGCAGTCACTGGTTCTGTCGTTGGCAGCTATTTCATGCTTGAGGTTTGAAAACCCTCAAGTTTGCTCTAAACAACGAATTGCTTCTTGGAGCAGTAAACCTTTTGCCCCTTGACTTTCCCTTCGAGGAAGAGGGACTAAAGGCAACTTCTCACGGTGAACTAGCCCTCTTGGCAGGTGCCAACAAAAGTTTTCCCATGTAGACATCAAAAGGGCAGTTCTGTTCTCAAAAGGATGACATCAAAGGAAATGGAAAAGAAATGCAAGGACGCGGGAAATTGATTAGTGAAAGAATGGGTGACTGGGAAAAAAAACATCTCCCCACTCTAAGAATTAACCAGGAAATAAGAAATATACAATGTATAATGCAGTGGTGAAATCCAATTTTTTTTACTACCGGTTCTGTGGGTGTGGTTTGGTGGGCGTGGTGTGGCTTGGTTGGCATGGTGTGGTTTGGTGGGCATGGCAGGGGAAGAATACTGCAAAATCCCCATTTCCACCCCACTCCAGGGGAAGGATACTGCAAAATCCTCATTCCCTCCCCACTCCTGGGGGAAGGATATTGCAAAATCTCCATTCCCACCCCACGTTGGAGGCAGCCAGAGGTGGTATTTGCCGGTTCTCTGAACTACTCAAAATTTCTGCTACAGATTCTCTGAACTGCTCAAAGTTTCCGCTACCGGTTCTCCAGAACCTGTCAGAACCTGCTGGATTTCACCCCGATATAATGCTTGCTTCTAGCTCATATTTCCTACATTTTAACTCTGCATATTTGAGGGGCTGCCACAAAGAAGAGGGAGTCAATTTATTTTCCATAGCACCGGAAGGCAAAACAAAAAACAATGGGTGGAAACTGATCAAGGAGAAAAGCAACCTAGAACTAAGAATAAATTTCCTGACACCGAAAACAATTAACCAGTGGAATGGTTTGCTTTCAGAAGTTCTAGGTGCTTCATCACTGGAGGCTTTAAAGAAAAAACTGGACAGCCACTTGTCTGAAATGGTATGGGGGGTCTCCTACTTGAGCAGGGGGTTGGGCTAGGATAACTCCAAGGTCCTTTCCAACTCTATTAGGTAAAAACTAAAGGTAATGGTAAAGATTCCCCTCACACATATGTCCTAGTCATTCCCGACTCTAGGGAGTGGTGCTCATTTCTGTTTCAAGGCCGAAGAGCGAGCTCTGTCCAAAGACGTGTCCATAGTCATGTGGTCGGCATGACTCAATGCTAAAAGCACACGGAACGCTGTTCCCTTCCCACCAAAGGTGGTCCCTATTTTTCTACTTGCATCTTTTACATGCTTTCGAACTGCTAGGTTGGCAGAAACTGGGACAAGTAATCACCCTGTTACGCGGCACTAGGGATTCGAACCACTGAACAGCCGACCTTTCGATCAACAAGCTCAGCGTCTTAGCCACTGAGCCACTGCGTCCCTTCTATTAGGTAACTATCTAATTAAGCATTTAAATGCATTTTCCCCCTGCTTTCCATGCCAAACTCACAGAAACAAAAAAGAAAAGAAAAGAAAAGAAGGGGGGAAAAGGGTAATAATAAGGAAAACAGCAGCAACAATGGATTATGCCAAGAAGTAACAAGCATATCTCATTTTGGGAATTGTGTTGTTAAACAATGAATCTTTTCTCTTTTAAAAGAGACTAACATAAGCTGTTGTGCATAGTTCATTCTCATGCTACATCTCTCTGGCATGCTAGGGAACACACTCTGTAAATAATTATGACATAATTAAAGCCTGTTATTCAGCTCCATATCAGAATTATTCCCATGTCTTGGAGGTTTAAGCAGGAACCTCCAAATAAAACAAAGCACAAGAATTCCTTTCTGAATTGGTGTTGGAGAGACGATAGATGGAAAAGTCACGAAGCTCAGTAACCCAAGAGCTGCACTACGTAAATTCACTCTTGCACCTATGATACTTGAAATGATGTTACATGTGGTTGAGGGCATGTCTGACTTGTATAGATATCAATAATCATTACTGCAATTATTAGAGAGATTGTGAAAAGTGCCATAACCCTGGCCTTCTAACGAAGTTCAGGTAAAAGAGACAAGTTTCATACTAAACTATTCAGACATTTACCAAGAAGACGACTGTAAATATTCATCCACAAAGAGAAAGGAGTCCAACTGAAAATACCACACATTCAACAAAATACGGCTGTGAAGGAACAAAACATTTACATTTTGTTGTTAGCTGAAATTGAGACTGATGATACCCTATCATTCTTAAATAACCAATCATGGCAATGTTTGTTTTTCATAGCTCGGTTTGTTGGGTCTTTGACATCTAAAAAAATCCATCAGTTTCACTTTGATTTCCTTTTCTAAATCTTAACATCAAAAGCTTTTTGAGATTGATTTTAATAGATTCAGGGGTATTCTGGGCTTTTTCATCTTTGGGGAGTTGAATTGTTGACAGGTCTGGCATGCATGCTGAGAGTGTCCACCTATGTCCAGATCAGTGTCATGGTTCCAAGTAATACACCCATTGCAAACAAAACTCCGAAGGAGGTAGATTCCTCAAAGAATAGTTTTATTGGATATATCATATTGGCACAGTTCTGGTGAAAACCGACTCTGAAGATTCCCATGATTTTCACCTAATTAAAAGTTTTTCCCCTTCCCCAAACAATCAGTCACATGGTCCAACCTGGCTAGATAGAAAAGCCGCCCTGTAAAGGTCAAATATTTATTTTATTTTATTCTCTTTTTGTAGGTTTTTTATGTGTATTTTTGTTTCATCCAGATTTTTCCTACGTAAATCTATCTATCTATCTATCTATCTATCTATCTATCTATCTATCTATC
>WNWU01000055.1:7722777-7740564 GCA_012654045.1 Ptyas mucosa | reverse complement strand
ATCTATCTATCTATCTATCTATCTATCTATCTATCTATCTATCTATCTATCTAATTTGATTTGATTTATATGCCGCCCTTCTCCGAAGACTCAGGACGGCTTACGATGTGTTAAGCAATAGCCTTCATACTTTTGTATATTTATACAAAGTCAGCTTATTGCCCCCATAATCTGGGTCCTCATTTCACTTACTTTAGAAAGGATGGAAGGCTGAGTCAGCCTTGAGCCTGGTGGGATTTGAACTTGCAGTAATTGCAGGCAGCAGATGTAAGTGGACGTTAATAACTGCCTTAGTCCAGTGAGCCACCAGAGCTAACTTGGCAGTAGAACTTGGCAAGTTTATAAGAGTCAAACCCAAAATAAGCTTTACCGTGTTTCCCCGAAAATAAGACCCTGTCTTATATTTTTTTGAACCCCGAAATAAATGCTTGGCCTTATTTTCGGGGAGGTCTTATTATTTTGGGGTGCATGGAGCAAGGCGGGGCTCCTCTTGCCGTCTTACCTGATTTCCAGCTCTGTCTCCCTAACCCTAACCAGAGGAAATGGCAGGGACCGGCTGCACATGCGGTGAAATATTTTTGGGGAGGGCTTATTTTCAGGGGAGGTCTTATTTTTGGGAAAGCACGGTATCATAAAGCAAAATAAGAATGATATTGTAATTACGCGACCGCAGCTACTGTAACATACTAATAGATCAATGTGTGTCTGTGTGTACATGTGCGTGTGTAGCATTATAGTATATGTGTTGTGTTCATATAATTCATGGCATTATAACTATATTAATAAATGATCGGTAAACCTGTCCGTTTGCTTGACCGTTCTGGCTGGACATGCAATTAAAATGCACCCCAAATATAATTTCACAGTCAAGAACTAACTTCGTTTCAGCGGCTCACCTTTTGCATTCTGCACGCAATTATATGCAAGGTTTATAATAATTTCATTTTGGGTACAATTTGCATAAATTAATTTTAGAAAACCCTTTTTTTCGGTCCATATAATCTCACGGAGTATAATAGCCATGCTGCAAGCCAACACTGTGCGCCGAAATAAAGGAGATTTGCCTACGACTGCTATCAGGTTTATGGCTCACTTCTGACTCCAGGGGTTCACAAACATACTAGACAACAATCTTTTCTAAAGATGCTCTTTGTCTAATAGTCCTATTTCACATGAAACCTTTGGGGCTGTAATTTTGCGTAAATCGTCCCTAACACACCTGTGTGTTGTGTTCCGACTTGGCAATTTCAAAATCCTTTCCGAGGGAGACACAGCAAATTTTCACTTGCATTTGATTTAGAGAAAGGAACACCAAAAAAAAAAAAAAAGGCTGTAATTAACAAATCTCGTTTGCTTCCAAGGGAGGAAGGAGACGTGAAAAAGAGAGAAGAGAAAGCCGGTTGTTAAAAGCTGCTGAAGCTTCCCATTAGCAATAGCAATAGCACTTATATACCACTTTACATACAGCCCTCTCTAAGTGGTTGACAGAGTCAGCCTACTGCCCCCAACAATTTTGGGCCCTCATTTTACCCACCTTGGAAGGATGAAAGGCTGAATCAACCTTGAGCCTGGTGAGATTTGAACTGCCAAACTGAGGCAGCCCGCAGGCAGCAGAAGTAGCCTCCAGTACCGCACTCTAACCACTGCGCCACTGAGGCTAAAAGGAACTTCTCTGAAAACGAATCCACTCTGATAACAGATTAGAAGTCCAACGTGCTCAAGTAACAATCTAATAAATCCCATTTGAAATAGGCTCTGCTTTAATTATTTTAAAGGGCAGCATGGATTATGTTAGCTTAGGTTTTTTCATCTTATCCAAATGACCATTCGAGGCAGATTCAGATACGGAAGGTTACAGAGGTGACTTCGGTATTTCCGGTGGGTGCTTTCCAAGTTTAAGTAGCGACAAGAATCTGTTGCCAGGGTCTCTAATGCAATGCATCTTAAATGTTAATTAACAATTTGTTATGGAAAGGAAAGAAGGGATTTTCAAAGCTTTGGCGTTCCATTTCAGGATAAAATAAGGAAACGATGAAGAGGAGATTCCTTGAGTCAGATTTTGCTGTTTCTGTTTCCATAGGAAACTAACAAAAATTAGCTTCTGTCAAATACAGACCCATCACATCTTGGACATAAACTGTTTCAACTCCTACCCTCAAAACGACGCTATAGGGCACTGCACACCAGAACAACTAGAGACAAGGACAGTTTTTTCCTGAACGCCATCACTCTGCTAAACAAATAATTCCCTCAACACTGTCAAACTATTTACTAAGTCTGCACTACTATTAATCTTCTCATTGTTCCTGTCACCCATCTCCTCCCACTTATGACTGTATGACTGTAACCTTGTTGCTGTATCCTTATGATTTATATTGACTGTGTCAATATAACTATGACTGTTATGTCCTTATAAGGACATCCGGCCGGGGATTGGTTAATCCTCCGGGCGGGAAAGTTAAACCGCTGTCATTGGACGGCTGGTCTGCCGGAGTGCTATAAAAAGGGCTCCGGCAGCACAGCCGTTCGTCTGTTCTGACTTAGTTAAGAGCTGAATAAAACTTGTTGAACAGACCCCGCTGGTCTTGTCTTCTTTCCTGCGCCTGATCTAACACTGGCGACGAAGGACTTGAAAAGAACCGCCACGCGGAGCTAAGTCGCTCATCGAGAATTCCTCACTGAGCTGAAGTCACTGAAGATGGAGGCGTCACAAGCCGCGATGGCTCCGATTTCCAAATTCGACCCCAGAGTGGAGAAATGGACCTCCTATCTGGTTCGTTTCCGCCAGTTTCTGCGGGGAAACAACTATCAAGACCTCTCCGATGAACGGAAACGAGCCCTGTTCCTGGCGCATTGCGGCTCCGAGGTGCTGGAGATGGCCATCGACCTCGTGTCCCCAAGGAACATCGAGGAGATGTCTTGGGCCGATTTGCAAGACGTGCTAAAGGAGCACTACGCTCCCACTGGAACTCCCATTGCCAACAGATTCACCTTTCAACAAAGGAATCAGTTGGAAGGGGAGCCCATCAAGGACTTTGTGGCAGCTCTGCGGCAACTCGCGTCAAATTGCGAGTTTGACAACGTTGAGAACGCCATCAGAGACCGTATTGTCTTCGGCATGAGGGACATTGGACTGCAACGTAAGTTCCTCAGCCGAAAGAAAATCGCGTTGAAAGACGTTGTTGAGGAGGCAATCGCAGCCGAGATCTCAGAAAAGGCAGCTGCCGCCATGAGTAGGGCTAAAGGGGTGCACAAATTGCAACGCCACCCCAAAAGCTCGTCTGAGGAGTCGTCTGCCAGCTCCTGCTCCGACGACGAAATGGCCGTCCACAAGGTTTCCCGCCAAAACCGTCGCGAGCGCAACCAAGATGGCGCCCGGATCGAGCCCTGCGGTAGCTGCAAAGGAAGCCATGCCAGGGCCAAGTGCCGTTGGAGAGACGCTATCTGCCGACGCTGCAATAAGCGGGGGCACATCGCTGAAGCCTGCAGGGCCGAAGCACCTACCCCGGGCCCGTTTCCCCCCGGCTGGGGCGAGAAACGGCAAGACAACCAGAGACCATCCAAACGGTCCTCTGCCAGGTCTCAGCAACGAGGCGGCGGCTACGCGGCAGCCAGAACTGATCAGCTGTCCTCCGGCATCCACACCATTGATGATGCGGCCGCAAAGTTCCATGCCACCGTAATCGTGGAAGGAACACCCTGTTCTATGGAGGTTGATTCGGGGTCGAACTACTCCATCATGGACTGGCACCAGTTAAAGCGTCTGAAACCGGGCATCTCAAAGAAAGACCTCAAGCCCCTACGGGCCCGTCTTGTCGATTTCGGCGGCAACCCTGTCGAGATCCTGGGGAGGACTTCGCTCCGGGTCACCTACCACGACTTCCAGGGTGTCCTACCCATCACCGTTGTGGGGCGCAACCGCCCGAGCCTGCTGGGGATGGAGTGGTTCGAGCCATTGGGGCTGTCTATCAGCGGGATCCACCAAATTCGTAGGGACGAACTCGACGCCATCATCGAAGAGTTCAAGGAAGTCTTCGATGGTAAGCTGGGGAGATTTGTGGGGAAACCTATTTCTTTCAATCTGGACAAAAATGTCACCCCAATCAGGCTAAAGCCCCGCAGGGTTCCGTTCGCCTTGAGGCCCAAGGTCGACGCCCAGATAGATAAGCTTGTCGCCCAAGGAGTCCTGGAACCGATCGATCATGCTACATGGGAGACCCCCATTGTGACCCCGATGAAGCATGATGGGTCTGTGCGCATCTGCGCCGACTATAAGTGTTCGATAAATAAGGCCCTCCAGCAGAGCGCATATCCGGTTCCAGTGGTGCAACATCTGCTGCATTCACTTGGGAGCGGATCAATATTCGCGAAATTGGACCTGGCCCAAGCTTACCAGCAATTGCCAGTGGATGAAAAAACTGCGGAGGCACAAACCATTGTCACCCATAGAAGGGCCTTTAAATGCACGCGCCTCCAATTTGGGGTCAGCGCAGCCCCAGGTATTTTTCAATCATTTATGGAACGCCTTCTTCAAGGCATTCCAGGGGCGGTCCCTTACTTCGATGATGTCTTGATCTCCGGCCACTCCAAAACCCAACTGCTTGAGCGACTGCGCATGGTTTTACAGCGATTCAAGGAGAAGGGTTTGAGAGTCAGGAGGGACAAGTGCATCATCGGGGTCCAGGAAGTCGAGTTCCTGGGTTATCTCATTGATAAGAACGGCATTCACCCCACTAAATCTAAGGTTAGGGCTATCCATGAAGCTCCAGCCCCCCAAAACAAGACGGAGCTTCAGGCGTTTCTGGGACTACTGAATTTTTACAGTGTTTTCCTGAAGCAGAAAGCCTCCGTGGCTGAACCGCTCCATCGCTTGCTGGGGAAGGCGGTTTCCTGGAGGTGGGGGAAGGAAGAGGAAGCAGCATTCAGAGCTGTCAAGAACCTGCTTTCTTCCGAGAGTGTCCTCATCCAATACCACGAGACACTCCCCCTGCTATTGACTTGCGACGCATCCCCCTACGGCATCGGAGCAGTCCTCAGTCATCAATTCCCGGACGGGAAGGAAGCACCCATCGCCTATTTCTCGAAGACGCTGTCCAGCGTCGAAAGAAATTACAGCCAGCTGGACAAAGAGGCCCTGGCCATCGTTGCTGGCGTCAAGCGTTTCCATGAATATTTATACGGACGAAGGTTCACAGTCATCACGGACCACAAGCCCCTGCTGGGCCTTCTGTCTGGAAGCAAGCCCACACCCAACTACTCATCACCCAGGATGACACGCTGGGCAATTTTTTTGGCCGGGTACTCTTACGAACTTTGCCACAGGCCGGGCAGTAACATCGGCAACGCTGACGCCTTGAGCAGATGCCCGTCAAAAGACTTGGTGGAGGACCCTGCCCCCACCCTGGGACTGCATCACATCGATGGCGACCTGGCTTGCCCAGTCACATCCGCAGACGTCGCGGCGCTAACCCAGAAAGACCGGACTTTGAAACAAGTAATGTCTTGGGTGCTGCGCGGCTGGCCTGCGGAACCGTTGACCGACGATTTCAAGCCATTTTCAAAGAGGCAGCAGGAACTGTCAACCATGAAGGGCTGCCTGCTGTGGGGTGACAGGGTCGTGGTTCCCCAGGCCTTGTGCCTAAAGACTTTGAAAACCTTGCACAAGGGGCACCCTGGCATCGTACGCATGAAGGGACTGGCACGGAGCTACGTCTGGTGGCCATCACTGGACAAAGACATTGAGGACTGGGTCTCCAGATGTGATCCATGCCAAGAAGGCCGCCCCGCCCCTCCGCAAGCGCCTATTGCGGAATGGGAAACACCGAGCAACCCGTGGGCGCGAATACACATAGACTTCGCGGGCCCGATGCAAGGAAAGTTCCTTCTGATAGTGGTGGACGCATTTTCCAAATGGCTTGAGGTCATTCCCCTGGCATCCATCACTACTGAAGTCACCATTAGAGCCCTCCGGCGCCTATTTGCTACCCACGGGCTGCCGGACGTCCTTGTTTCCGACAACGGCCCGCAGCTGACCTCGAAACCCATGGAGGAGTTCCTGGCCAGTTTGGGCATTCGCCATGCCCTCTCTGCCCCCTACAGACCGGCTGGCAACGGGCAAGCTGAGAGGATGGTGAGGTTCACTAAAGAGGCCCTTGCCAGGATGGGACCGGGCGATTGGCAAGAGAAGATCGACAACTTCCTCTTGATACAGCACATTACGCCGCATGCCACCACAAGAAAGAGCCCAGCCGAATTGCTGATGGGCAGGAAGCTGAGGTCACCCCTGGACCGACTACACCCCCTGTACCACTCCGAGGTCACCGCAACCGCGAGCCGCCCCCTCCAAGCCTTCTCTGCAGGAGATCCGGTTTTCGCGCTTAATTTCCACGGCCTGCCGAAATGGCTGAAGGGGAGAATCGAGAGCACAACCGGCCCGAAGTCCTACACTATTGAACTGCAAGATGGAGTGGTCTGTAGACGTCACATCGACCAACTCCGGAAGCAGTGGGAAGGGGATGGCGAAAACCACCCTGACGAGGTAGGACAACAACACCCCTACAAGGCAGGACGAAACCACCCCGACGAGGTAGGACAACACCACCCGTTTGAGGTAGCCCTGCAACACCCAGTCGAGGTAGGACCGTACCACCCCGACATGACCAGCCAGCCAGCAGACCCACTACCGTACTGCAAGTGCCGAGTAGACAGGGGACTCCACGGCAACAGTAACTCACGCCTCCCCGGCAAGGCAGCCCAACGCCACCCCGACGGCGATGAACTCCAGGGAACGCCAGTAGACCGGGACATGCCCAACCGAGGGGGCCAACAACAACCCTGTGAGGGAGGCTTACGACAACCCTGCACACAGGAACTTAAACGCCCGTTGGAAATCTCCCGTCCAGCTGACCCCCGACCCAAGCAACAACGACCCGACCAGGTCGACCTGCACCACCCAGACAGGGTCGACCATCACGAGAATCAACGAAACGGACAATTTTCAAACAACAAAAATAAACCAAGGGACTTACCGGCCTACGATGATCGGCACCCAGGCCAGGGAAGAGACCAACCGGACCAGCAGATGTATTCCAACAGCGGGACGGGAGGCGGCACACCGAAGCCGGTACCTGCAACGACCACTTCGCAGCCCAGCAGCAAGGCCGGAGGCGCACGGACAGAACCGGCACCTTCAACGACCCAGCGGCAGGCATCCCGGGGGCGAGGGTCGGAGGACACCGGAGCGGCCACCTTCCAGACGGACGACGGAGCACAGAATGAACTGCGCAGGTCGAGCAGGGCTTCCAGACGTCCCGCCTACCTGCGTGACTACGTTTGTTGATTGACACGAGCTGAACCATGTTTTATCTAGGGGGGGAGGAGTGTTATGTCCTTATAAGGACATCCGGCCAGGGATTGGTTAATCCTCCGGGCGGGAAAGTTAAACCGCTGTCATTGGACGGCTGGTCTGCCGGAGTGCTATAAAAAGGGCTCCGGCAGCACAGCCGTTCGTCTGTTCTGACTTAGTTAAGAGCTGAATAAAACTTGTTGAACAGACCCCGCTGGTCTTGTCTTCTTTCCTGCGCCTGATCTAACAATGACTATCATTAAGTTTTGTACCTTATGATTCATGATGAATGTATCTTTTCTTTTATGTACACTGAGAGCATATGCATCAGGACAAATTCCTTGTGTGTCCAATCACACTTGGCCAATAAAGAATTCTATTCTATTCTATTCTATTCTATTCTATTCTATTCTATTCTATTCTATTCTATTCTATTCTATTCTATTCTATTCTATTCTATTCTATTCTATTCTATTCTATTCCATTCCATTCCATTCCATTCCATTCCATTCCATTCCATTCCATTCCATTCCATTCCATTCCATTCCATTCCATTCTAAATGTGCACATACATACATACATATACATATTAGCCATTGTGGCACAGTATTTAGAATACAGTACTTCAGGCTACTTCTGCTGACTGCCAGCTGACTGCAATTTGGCAGTTCAAATCTCACCAGGTTCAAGGTTGACTCAACCTTCCATCCTTATGCGGTCAGTAAAACGAGGACCCAGATCGTTGGGGGCAATAGGCTGACTCTGTAAACCACTTAGAGAGGGCTGTAAAGCACTGTGAAGCGGTATATAAATCTAAGCGCTATTGCTATCACTACATGCATTTGTTAGAGGTAAAGATAATTCATTTCTGTGAGGGATGCTGCTGTGAGAGCGGGAGATGTTTTGATGGACTATATCCGTGATGGCGAACCTATGGCATGGGTGCCACAGGTGGCACATGGAGCCATATCAGTGGGCACTTGAACATTGCCATAGGTCAGCTCCAGTGCACATGTGTGCACTGGCCAACTGGTTTTTGGGCCTTTCGGTCCCACTGGAAGTTGGGAAATGGGCTGTTTCTGGCCTCCGGGGGTGGGGGTGGGGAAGGCTGTTTTCACCCTCCCCAGGCTCTTAGAAAGTCTCTGGAACCTGTGGAGGGCGAAAAATGGGACTTCTGGGCTCACCGGGCCATCACGTGCTAAAAGCAGGGGGGCACACATGCACAGGGGTGGGGTACATTAGATTATGGATTTGGGCACACACGTGGGTGATCTCCCCGCACTCTCCTCACTTTTGGCATGTGACGGCAAAAAGGTTAGCCATCACTGGACTATATTGAAGTGGCAGTTTCCCAGAAAGGAGGGACCTGCATGGAGAAGGCTGAAACAAGAAGCAGAACCGCTCAGAACTGGATCAGAGAAAGAGGAAGAAAGTTAGAATCTCCCAGGGTGACAGTAGTAAGGGTTTAGTCTGGCAAGATTCTGTCTAAAGAATTCAACTCTGACCAGCTTGATCTATGTCATTCTTGGGCTGGGCCTGGCCCTTTCTCTCTCGTTCTTGTTTTTGCTTTTTCCTCACATCCTCTCTTAAATGATGCATAACCCAGCTTTGGGGGAAAAAAATAAAATAAAACCTTTCTAAAATGACTTATATGAAATGTCGTATGAATAATGAAGCAAGAGGACTGTAAGATATATCCTCATAGAAATTTTATTTAGCCATTCTTTTCCAGTAATTGAAATTGTATTAAAGATTCAAACTCACCAAGATGAAGGAAGAAAATCTCATCGCCTCACTCCCAGTTTCACACTTCTTCTTTTTTCTTTTTTAAAGTAATCAAATGTAATAGTTTTTACAAATTTTGGACTGGGTAGAATATTTCAAACAAGATTCCTATTTCAGCAGGTGGCAGCAAATCCTTTTCTGGTTTGAGTTTGGAAGCTAAACAAAATTGGGCCTGATTAGTATTTGAATAGGACTCCTGTATGAAATTTCCAGGTTTGTAAACTGGGAAGTTGTGAAACACCCATCCGAAAAGACAACAGTGGCAATCTACCTCTATCCCATTCCTAAGAAAATGTCAGGGATGGAGGTGTCCATCATCAGCGGTTAAGGGGTATGTGTATGTGTATGTGTATGTGTGTGTGTCAAAATTGGCAAGATGACAGCATGACAGATAAGAGCCTTGGTAGCACAGCAGACTAAAGTGCTGTTAAGTAACACCAGCTGCCTGCAATTACTGCGAGTTCGAATCTCACCAGGCTCAAGGTTGACTCAGCCTTCCATCCTTCCGAGGTAGGTAAAATGAGGGCCCGGATTGTGGGGGCAAAAAAGAACACTGCTTGGGGGGGCTGAAAGCCCTACTAAGCAGGTATACACAAAAGTATGAAGGCTATTGCTTAACGCATTGTAAGCCACCCTGAGTCTCCGGAGAAGGGCGGCATATAAATCGAACCAATAAATAAATAAATAAATAAATAAATAAATGTCAACATGTAAGCGCTTTTCCTTGTCTATGTATACCAAAGTTGCACACGTGCTCAAAAAGGGGTAAAGCTTACATCACAACACTTCATCTACTTCTTGCTAATTTTGACCCAGCCTTTCTTGTGGATAACACTGATGTCCATTTAGTCACCACTCAAACGCCACTTATCATTTGGGACAACGAAGCCAACTGCTTTTAACCAATCCACACAAACAGCCAGTAATCCTAATAACAGTCTTTGTAAGTGCTACAGAACTTTTGCTTAATTGAGATCTATTTTGTCAATTGTGTGGGACGTGGTGCCTCAGTGGCTAAGATGCTGAGCTTGTCGATTGAAAGGTCGGCAGTTCAGCGGTTCGAATCCCAAGTGCCGGGTAACGGGGTGAGCTCCCGTTACTTGTCCCAGCTTCTGCCAACCTAGCAGTTCAAAAGCAGGTAAAAAAGTCCAGTAGAAAAAATAAGGACCACCTTTGGTGGGAAGGTAACAGCATTTCTGTTCGCCTTTTGCATTTGAGTTATGCTGGCTACATGACCACGGAGATGTCTTCGGACAGCACTGGCTCTTCGGCTTTTTTAAAAAATTTGATTCATATGCCGCCCTTCTCTGGAGACTCAGGGCGGCTTAAAATGTGTTAAGTAATAGCCTTCATACTTTTGTATATTTATACAAAGTCAGCTTATTGCCCCCACAAACTGGGTCCTCATTTAACCTACCTTAGAAAGGATGGAAGGCTGAGTCAACCTTGAGCCTGATGAGATTTGAACTTACAGTAATTGTAGACTGCTGGTCTTAATCACTATGCTTTTAGTCTGCTGAGCTAAACCAGGCTCCTGGCTTTGTAACAGAGATGAGCACCGCCCCCTAGAGTTGGGAACAACTAGCACATATGTGCAAGGGGAACCTTTACCTTTACCTATTTTCTCAATAAAGATATAAGATCATATTGTCTCTCGTTCAGGAATTTGTCCACAATGACTTGGCCGTCCACAAGTTTCCACAGCAGCAAATTCTGAGATTATCTTTTGTCTTAAATATATAATTTATATCTATAGATAGATAGATAGATAGATAGATAGATAGATAGATAGAGATAGAGATAGAGATAGAGATAGATAGATATAGAGAGAGAGACAGAGAGAGAGAGAGAGAACTCTCTCTATATATATCTTTATATATAGAGAGAACTCTATTAGTCATACCCTGTTTGACAAATTTGTATAAAGGCAGTTCTCTATCCCTGCCTTAGAAAAGAACAATGATTCCAGAGCAACAGATTCTAATTAATTTCTCTGCTGTAAATCCATAAAGGGAAGAGTTTTTGAACAAGGCTGTATGATTCTCCTTGAAATGTCTACTTAAAAGAGTTGATGAACGCAAAAGAGAATTGATAGTAAGTAGAAATGAAAAAAAAAAATATGTAGCCGGTGCTGCCAATTTTTTTTTTAAATCACTACAATCACATGATTAGTATTTATACTTTTACTTTATTAGAGATCCTTATTCCAAATCCAATAATGGGAGATGTGATAAGGGGGGAAAAATGGCAGATCATGTGTTGATTGAAACAGAGATGAAGCAAAATATATCTCGAGTCTTTGCACAAGGGAGCATGGCGGCTTGTGTAATTGATTAGGATGCTGGGATCAGTGGTGGGCTGCACATTTTTTAACAACTGGGCCTCTGCCCTAATGACTGGATGGGCGTGGCTGGGTGGACATGGCCAGCTCGATGTCAATTACGTTGAGGAATGCTTCGCCTCGTCTGCCCTCTCATGACCGTGGGGATGCTGCAATGGTCGTAAGAATGAAAAACAGTCATAAGTCACTTTTTTCAGTGCCCTTTTTAACTTTGGATGGTCACTAAATGAACTGTTGTAAGTCATGGATTACCTGTACAAAAACACAAAAAGATTTTCTGCTTGCAAAAAGCTGCCCTAAATATCAGTCGTTAGATTAGAAATGGGGGAATACACACTGAAAATCAATGAGCCACAGCCGTGGCTAGAGAGGATTAGGCTAGATATACAGGCATACCAGAATGTTTCCTTCCTGCCTCCCTTGCAGGATTAGCCCTGTAAAGTGGGAAAAGATTTCTTCCAACAACCAGTTCTCTGAACTGCTCAGAAAATTAACATCCAGTTCAGAAGAACTGGCGTGAACTGGTAGCAATCCAGCTCTGTCTGTGATAGTAAGTGCATGCTTGAGACCTGAGTGCAGCCATGGGGTGCGGTTGAGTTCCCATCCTTCACTCCAGCTCCTGCCACGGAATGAAAGGCAACAGTGATGTCCAGTGGTGGGTTTCAATTTTTTTTACTACTGGTTCTGTGGGCGTGGCTTGGTGGGCCTGGCTTGGCTTGGTGGGCGTGGCTTGGTGGGCATGGCAGGGGAAGGACACTGTAAATTCTCTATTCCTTCCCCACTCCAGGGGAAGGTTACTGCAAAATCCCCATTCCCTCCCGATCAGCTGGGACTCGGGAGGCAGAGAAGAGATGGGGGCGGGGCCAGTCAGAGGTGGTATTTACCGGTTCTCCGAACTACTCAAAATTTCCGCTACCGGTTCTCCAGAACTGGTCAGAACCTGCTGAAACCCACCTCTGGTGACGTCACTGGCTAATCATATCAACCCGGAAGTGCCTCAATACTTCTGTGCAAGTCTTTGCACAGCCTTAATAGTGAACACACCACTGAGGTAAGTGCAATTAAAAAAGAAAGAAAGAAATGCCTGTCATATAGAACGTTAAACTGATTACAACCAAGGTTCCTTGCCCAACAACTTTGCAAAATCTCCCTTGCTAAATGTTTTCTCCTGCATCTTATTCCATGGCTAATCAATCACTTAAGTAAGGGCAACTGGTAATAAAAACCCCAGTGTTCTGACTTTAGCATTCGAATTTAATCTATAAAACATTCAGAGATGTATACCAGCTGGAAACATTCACAAATGAAAGTTTAATCAGAGTACATGGGGGAGAGAAAAAAAATACTAAGAAAGGTTTTCTTGAAAATATATTTATGAATGAGTGTTTTGACCTTCGGTGTCACCTGTAAATTGGCTTTAGCTCAAAGGGATGATAGGTGGATATGCAATGGCCGACAGGAGTGCTCATATATTATTGCATCTATTAAGCTCGGTTTCCAAATGGCGCAACCAATTCTGTTTGAAGTATATTTACTCCTAGGCTCTGTCTACCAGCATATGCTCAACTAGCTGGAAAGGAAAGGATGACGGCACCATAAATTAGCATCACGGATCCAATGTTCTCTACTTTGGTCTATGCACTTTTGGCATACATTAAATTTTCTTGGAAATGAAACTAATCCCTCTTCATAGAAATATATCAAAAGGTATTGCAAATGTTGAAGAGGACAGATTGTTCTGCGACGAATGCCTTGAAATTCTGTCTCTGGTAACCACAGTGGAAACTTTGGCAGATGGCGTTTGGGGCAAATCCAACATGCCTATCACCATTACCAGCCATTCCACTCAATTAGTTCTGCCATAATGTAGTAAAATTAAGCTCCACATTTGTGCGTCTGGGCCAAGTCCTATCTTAGCAATGAGCCAAGCGATGCCCTACCTCCTATTAGTAAAGTGGTTCTTTCTTTGCGTTCCACATTTTCCCTCTATCATCATCAGGCCGTGCTGCTATTTGCCATATCTTTAGTTGCATTGTGAGGGCCGTTCAGATCAGCTAGCGATTAGCTGATAATTTTGCTGCCTCAATTGGAAGCTGGATGTGAAATTAATTACAATATGAATTTGAGGACCATGCCAATACCTTCTTTTATACATCGAATGTAGCCCCACCCACCCACTGGCCCCCACCTTTTGACCTCTGCCTCCCAGCAATTTACCTTCTTGCAGCAAGCAGCAAGAAAAAACAGCCCATTTCAGCTTCAATACAGCCTAATTAGCACAAGTTGATTGTCCATTGGATCGGCCTCCTGACTCTCAGCTGTTTTGTGTGTGCCTCTGTTGCTTCCTGCAAGGAGGTAAATTGTTGGGAGCAGATTTTTTTTTTTTGTGCTAATTAAGCTATGCTGAAAATGAAAGTAAAGTAGGCTATTTGCTGTTTGCTGCAATGAGGCAAAATTGCTGGGAGGCAGAGGCAGATTTCTTTTTCTTATTTTCCTCAACAAAAAAGGTAGGTGCGTCTTATAATCTGGAGCGGCTTATACTCTGAAAAATACGGTAGATACAATGGAGAAGCAAATACAATCCTGCATGATCCAATTTGGATCAGTCACCAGGACCAGAGATTTACGTCTTCTGAGCTTTTGGACCTGTGCTGGAGCCCATCTTCGGGGAATTTCTTTCTCATTTGAATGTTAGTAAGTTAGGATGGGTCATATTATATATATAGTAAATAGATTATATTTATTTCAATACAAGAGAGGAATGTAGAACAAATTTTGGTGAGAAAGAAAGTGGGATTGCAACAAAGGCACCTATTATTATTGTTATTAGTATTATTATTATTACTACAAATTATCCAGTAGCCACATATGGTAGCAGGAGCTCTGCACAAAACCATCAACATGTGAATTCCATCGCACCTCCTTTCCCAGGAAAAGGAAGAAGATTTGTCTGGGTTTCCGATTCAAACAAAACAAAACAAAACCCACGGTTCCTTCACAAGACATTATTCATCAATTTATTATAGTCTTTCATTATGACCACTATTTTAGACTTCGAAGAATGTCCTGCCAGTGGGACCATTTATGGAATGTAGCGTCCAGTGTTAAAATTGGTATGTTCTGTCTCTGAATGGGCATTTGTTGATCTCGGCATCTAGGACACAATTGCAGAAAATTGAATTTAAAAGAGATTGCTCCCTTAGCTGATATAACTATAGAGAAACTCGGGATATGTCGTGCTGGCTGACCTCTGTAAAAGAAAAATGGTTTATCGGTCTCCTTTAACAGGAAAGCAGAAATGTCTTTGCCAAGAGCTGACTAGCCAGCTACATATTTAATAGTGGATATGGGAAACGTATGTGAAATAATGCCATATTGTTTAACGTTTTTATATGCCATGCCCAAGGGAACCGAAAAATACAAATGTTCCAGATTTTGTTGGTCGTTGTTGGTATGAATACATTGAAGGAAGGAGAGATGTACTTGTTGTGGTCCGCCAGCAGCCTGTGGAGCTGGCAGCAGAATCGGACAGTGAGGAGTCTGCGGAGGAACATGGAGTCTGGGGAAGGCTCGGAAGAGAGCTCTGCATCGGAGGCAGAGAAAGGGCCATCTGCAAGCTACGTGCTGCCTCTGGAGCATCGAGAGTCAGACCTCAGTGAGACAGAGGAACAGGGGGAGCCTGTTCTCAGTGCGCGCATGCGCAGAGTTGCCAGAAGGCAAGAACAGTTAGAACAAAAGGGATGACTCGGGAGTAGGGCTGGAAGATGATTGGCCCCTCCCATAAGACTTTAAAGAGGAGCAAAGGCATGTGGGCCTTTGCAGGAAGCAACATTCTTAATTCTGTGCAGTTTAAAGTCTGAAGCTCTGTTTGATTCTGGACTCTGTGTGGCTTTGCCAAGTAAGGTCTTTGGCAGGGTGTCAAAGAAGATAAAGGTTGGTGATTATCCCGAAGGACTTCTTCCAAAGGACTTGTTTTGCAACTAATTGGGACTCAGCTGGGAATGAAGCTGGGTATTCTCAGATGTTACAATAAAATAGGTTTGTTTGGGACTAATTGTGTATTGTAATGACTCCGTAAGCCTGGGTCACAATATGCAGGTTCTATATCCATGTACTTGTAGAAGATGACCAGGCTGAGCCCAAGGAAGGGGTCAAACATGTCATTAGATGTTTCTTTCATGCCCACAAGAGATCTAAGTCCAGCCCACCTTGGATTCAGTTGACTCTTATCTACCACCAATTTGCTTGGATCATTAGTAGTTCAGATTCTTGTAGAGAGCTTAAGCTTGAAATAACCCTATATATTCATTTGAACGGCTTGGACTCCTGATTTCCTGCACCTGGCAATAATGCACACCCTACTACAGTAATCTCAAAATAAGAAGAATTTCACCAGTTTCTAGAATGGATTGCAGGGGGTGTTAGTTCTCCATAAGATTTCATTCATAACACATTGGTTTTGACAAGGCACTTAAAATAGATTCTCATGCAAAATAATCTTCTGGCCACTGTAGCAATATGGCATCATTAAGAGGAGGTAGAAAGCTACAGAGGGAACTAATAATAATAAAAGAGTAAACATGTTGTACTATAGCTTTTCTGAAAGGGGATTCAATTTCCAACTTACCGGCTCATTGGCCTCCTTATAACACCGACATTTGTAAAAAAACAGGGACCAGGGGAAAAACACAAATTATGACTGAGACAGAAAAAGCTAAAACGACCGAAGGGAGTAATCATTCTTGGTAAAACTATACTTGATGCTCCAGGTTGCCAGTAAGTGTCTCTATTTTCTCAAACGTTCAATACAACTCTTACATTTCCCTACATGGAAGCATGGATAACACGCCAGATTTTGTGACTCATTTCAAATAGTCCAAAAATGCCCAGACAGGGAAATTAACTTGACCCATTCTACTGTCCATCCTTATTCAATATAGCCTGATCCACTAAAAACCAAAGTCTATTTATTCAGTTGAAGTTCCCGGCATGTTCTGAAAACTCAGCGATGGTATGACGACAATCACACGATAGAGACTTAACTGTTTGACATAATCAATTCAATGTACCCACAGTCATTTGTAAAATCAATTATAGTTAATTTCAACAGAGCTTGTCAACATTGATTCCTAACAACTGGCGCTCAATCAGCCAACTTCTAATCACTTACAGAATGCAAGTTATTGTACAGGACTTACAACAGCTCATTGAATGACCATTTGAAGTTACAACGCACTGAAAAATGTGACTTATGACCGTTTTTCATACTTACGACTACGACAGCATCCCTGGGGCCCCGTGATCAGAATTCAAATGCTTGGCAACTGACTCATATTTATGATGGTTGCAGTGTCCCGGGGTCATGTCATCACCTTTTGCGACCTTCTGACAAGCAATGTCAATGGGGAAGCCAGATTCATTTAACAAACCATGTAACTAATTTAACAACTGCAGTGATTCACTTAACCATTAAGGCAAGAAATAAAATGGGGCAAAACTCATTTTAACAAATTTTGGGCTCAATTGTGGTCTGTAATTTGAGGACTACCTGTATTTAAGCCATACCCATTAACAAAAGATGGAGAAGGCTGGCCATCTGGTCAACCATCCCATCTTCATGTTGTTAATCTTGTTAATATAAAAGTGAAAACCACTCACACATTAATCACAAAATCTCCAGAACCATAAAGCCTAGAAACTTGAAATTTGCCACATATGTTCCTCTTGGCTTCTAGGTACTCATTAAGAAATGACCATCAGAGAATTAGTATTTCCTATGTTATTATAACATGCTCTGATGCTAAGGAGTTGTACTCCCCCTCCCCACCTCAAAAGAAATCTGTTCCAAATGCAAAACACAAGCAGAGGAGAGGATTTTCAGTTTCAGTTTTACTTTCACAGCAGCAAGCAGCTTTAATATAGAACAGTTGAGTTAAGCCACGCCCAGCCTCCTTCCTGTCTCCTTGCTCACACAGCAAATACTGTTTGAGTTTCCAAACACCCCTCAACTCTCTCACACACTGACAGGATGCTAACCAGATGAATACCGATGGATGCTGGGGCATTCTACTACCCCTCCCCCACTGTTCCAACTGTCAGTTGCATTATATTAACACACTCTGATCCTAAGGAGTTACACATCCTACATTAAGTTTCAAGCTGCAAGTGTCAATTTATCAAGCCTGAGCACATAGTTTTGTAGCGAAGCATGGGCGTCCAGCTAGTAATAAATACCCATGCAGGAATTAATTTTTATATATATATATATATATATATATATATATATATGTTTTCTGAGGTTTTCGCGGGTGTTTGT
>WNWU01000055.1:7694417-7706775 GCA_012654045.1 Ptyas mucosa | reverse complement strand
CCAGGTTTTTCCTACGTAAATCAAGATCTTTATACAGCCATGGTTCAAAAGCAGCATTTTGCTGTCTGATAAAGCCAAAAAATCTAGTGAATGAGATTTCACTGAACCATGGCTGTATAAAGATTTTGATTTACGTAGGAAAAACCTGGATGAAGCAAAAATACACAAAGACCTACGAAAAGAGAATAAAATAAAATAATAGATAGATAGATAGATAGATAGGTAGATAGATAGATAGATAGATATAGCAGGCTTCCTTAAGATCTCTGACGTCTTGAAAAAAGGGAGACTGAGAAATAAATAAAATAAAATAGAGGGGAAAAAAAAGACCTCCATGTGGTATCCGCCCATTGTAAAAACAGATTAGCGGCTGATAATCTGTAGAGACAATCATTTTGTTAGATACAAATCTGGTGTCAACTCACAAAGCATTCCTGGCCTGCTTTTGAGTTGCCATAGGTCAGGGGGGAATGGAAAACTGGCAAAACTGCACAGCAGCAAACAAAAAACAAAAAAATAAACAGATACACATTCCATGCTTATCTCCCTCAAGGCTGTATTCCAGGGTTACCTGCAGCAGTCGAAGGGGAGTGACCTCCACAACCTGCGAAATTGCTCCGTTGGTGAAGGGGGGGAGGGAGAAAACAGGGTCATAATTGGAGGGTAAATTACGTAGGGGCAGACCTGGCTTCACTTGGGAATGTGCCGACATGAACCTCCTAATAAATACCAGGCTTTCTTTTGAAGCTTGGCTCAAGACTCATGATTTAATTAGGACACCCGACGGAACCCTGACATCTGGCTTTATTCTTTTTTTCTAGTACTCTTCTAGAAAAGATGGTATTGTAAGACTGTGTCACAAGATGTGTGCATTCACTAAAGTACTAACATTGTGAGAAGTAAAGTTATTCTGAGTCATCTTTTTCAATAATGAAAATTATTTCTACAAGCTACCCGGTCGTATCTAGTTTAGCTGGTTAAGTCTGGGACTTATCAAATTCTTGTCACCACAGGCAGAACATGACTCAGATCCATTCTACAGAGGCAGCTTAGCCTCACCAGCCTATTTTTCCATCTAAAACTGCTTTTGCCAAAATGTCATCTATCACTCCTGTTCTGTTTGTTTGTTTGTTCGGAAATACGCTTATGGTTCCCTTCTGATCAACGAATTAAATGGTGCCGTAAAACACGTAAATTGCAAATCCTGTCTGCCTCCAGTCATCACTAGACAGGGAAGGAGACAACCGACATAAAGAGCAAAACAATAATCTATTTATTTACATGGGGGGAGGGATAAAAAAAAGCTTTAGAGGTTCAAACTGCATGCCTTAGGGATGCTTCTAAGGGAAGGAACTGTTTATAGTACTTATGCGTCACCGTTCTGCACCAGAGTATGCTTTGCCCTTCTTCATCTCTTTTCTGTTCGCCTATTGCACACTCATCGGTAAAAGTGTAGGGTGTCATAATATCACTGTAGTTGTTCTGGGTGTTTGGAGAGAGAGAGAAAAGGAAACACTCCATCAGTAAATAAAAAAAGTAAATTTTTCCCTGTCAGTTGGGTCTAACTCTAGGGAATGGTGTTTCTCTATTTCTTGGCCAAGGGAACCAGCATCTCAAGACTTAAAATGGACACCTAACAACAAAGAATGTTCTTTCTGAGCCAACTCAGAAAGCTCAAACTGTCCAAAGAGCTGATGATTCAGTTCTACAGAGGAATTATTGAGTCTGGAATCTGTACTTCTATAACTGTCTGGTTTGGCTCTGCAAGACAGACACAGACCGCAATGGATAGTTAGAACTGCAGAACAAATGGCTACCAACCTGCCTTCCATTGAGGACCTGTATACTGCATGAGTCAAAAAAAGGGCTGTGAAAATATTTACAGACCCTTTACATCCTGGACATAAATTGTTTCAACTCCTACCCTCAAAACGACACTATAGAGCACTGCACACCAGAAAAACTAGACACAAGGACAGTTTTTCTCCGAATGCCATCACTCTGTTAAACAACTAATTCCCACAACACTGTCAAATAATTTACTAAGACTGTATTACTATTCTTCTTCTCATCCTTATTAGTACCTCTCTCTTCCCACTTACGGTTATATACATGTTGCTTGTATCTTTACAACTTATATTATTTTTATTCTTTCCTAGTATGATTTGATTACTTATTAGTATCCTATGACTATCACTAAGTGTTGTATCTTATGATTCTTGACTAATATATTTTATTTTTTCTTTATCTACACTGAGAGCGTATGCACCAAAGACAAATTCCTTTGTGTCCAATCATACTTGGCCAATAAAGAATTCTATTCTATTCTATTCTATCCTATCCTATCCTATCCTATCCTATCCTATCCTAAAGACAATTTCTGTGGTCATGGGGACAGCATGGCTATACGCTAAAGGCACACAGAACACTGTTATCTTCCCAACAAAACGGTACTTATTAATTTACTTAAATTCACATGCTTTCAAACTGTTAGGTGTGCAGGAGCTAAAGCAAAGAATGGGAGCTCACACCATAGTGCAGAGCTCGGTTCTCGAACCTGGGCTGTCAGCTCCAAGTTCAGAGTCTTTAACCACTGAGTCATTGCCGCTCCCCACCACCCCTAATAAGTAAATAAAACAACATAATTGAAGAATCAATATATAGCTCTTAGACAGCTTGAAGGGTATCATTGTTTTAATCATTTGATTAGAGAAGCTTTCCTGAAAAGATGGCTAACATGAAATTAGCATTCTACCATTCAAAAATAAATAAATAAATAAATCAGCAACCCTTTTCTTTTCTTTTCTTTTTTTTTTTTTTTTGAAGCAGAATATGAATTCTTCAAGGGTGGGAATATCATAGGTGCCATATCCAAGAAGGTCCTTTCGTACTAGCAATTCTGCAAAAAAAAAATATATTATTCTCTAAATGCTTTGGTGGCTTCGGCAGCTCCTGGAGTAACAAAAATCCTGTTTCTTGCTCTTCGTGGGAATAGAGGAAATAAATAGCTCACCTTCCCCTTTTCTATTTTTTTTTCCCAATTTGGACATTTTGCAAAGAAGATCTGAACTGTTGGCCAAATGATGATTTAAAATCACATTCCCCTTTCCTCCTGAAAGCTAAGATAACGGCATAGTATTGTAATTTTGCAGAGGGGTGGTTGGCTGTGGTGTACAGTCTCTAAGCAAATCGCAAAATGGCAGTTTTGAGCTGCACTGCAGTTGATTCTGGAAACCTGGTCTCAACTGCCCAGAGAGGACAACAGCTATATAATCATAGAGTGGATGCAAACCCCCTGCCTAGAATGTTCTATATCTGCTCAAATTGATATACAACTCACTCACTGTCCTAAAGAAATCTCAGAACTGGATGACTTCTGGAAGATGCATAACTTATTTTCTGAAGCACAAGAAGGCAGGACTTTATAATGCTTTAGTAAGACCACACTTGGAATACTGCATCCAACTTTGTTTGCCACGATGTTAAAAAAAAATGCTGAGACTCTAGAAAGAGTGCAGAGAAAAGCAACAAAGATGATTAGGGGACTGGAGGCTAAAACCTATGAAGAACGGTTGCAGGAACTGGGTATGTCTAGTTTAATGAAAAGAAGGATTAAGGGAGACATGATAGCAGTCTTCCAATATCTGAGAGGCTGCCACGAAGAAGAGGGGGTCAAGCTATTCTCCAAAGCATCTGAGGGCAGGACAAGAAGCAATGGGTGGAAACTCATCAAGGAGAGAAGCAACTTAGAATCAAGGAGAAATTTCCTGACAGTTAGTCAGGAAATTGATCAGTGGAACAACTTGGTTCCAGAAGTTGTAAATGCTTCAACATTGGAAGTTTTTAAGAAGGGATGGGATAACCATTTGTCTAAAGTGGTGTAGGGTTTCCTGCCTAAGCTAAGGTTTAGACTAGAAGACCTCCAAGGTCCCTTCCATCTCTGTTATTCATTTTGTGACCTACAATTACACTACAACATGGCCAATTCTCCAAAGCACCTGAGGGTAGGACAAGAAGGAATGGGGGGTAACTAATTAAGGAGAGAAGCAACTTAGAACTAAGGAGAAATTTCCTGACAGTTAGAACAATGAACCAGTGGGACAAATTGCCTCAGAAGTTGTGAATGCTCCAACACTGGGAATTTTTAAGAAGATGTTGGATAACCATTTGTCTGAAGTGGTGTAGGGTTTCCTGCCTAAGCAAGGGGTTGGACTAGAAGACCTCCAACCAGTAATAGTTAGGCAACCCTTCCTTTATCCCAAATCATCTTGACGGTGGAAAAATTTAACCAAACAGTATATCCTCTGCTGTAGCCAATGGCAACCTTTTTATATTGAAATTATCTCTCTCTCATAACATAAAAACATCACTTCCAGCAAGCAAGCAAGCTTATAGCAGGATTCTCAAGAGGTTCAGTGAACACAATATAATGAGATTTAATCCTCTGAGAGATCATCAAATGGGGAGGGAGGGAAAAAATCATATCTTTTTTTTGCTCTCCACTATATTCAGTTACCTCTAAATATAGTATGGATTTAGGACTGGGGAAAATAATAGTTAGCAGTCGAGTAAGGTGGGAGGTAGAATGACTAACAAGATAAGGAGAGCTCAAAAGGAGGTTTAACAAAGCCTTCCGTGAGATTTGGCAGATGCTTCTATGGTAGATTGTCAAACTTTACACTAATCTTTCTGTAAGAGTTTTAAGGGCTTGCATTCCTCCCTTTTGCTCTTTTTGCTGGGTTGATGCTAGTAAATTATAGATCAGGCTTTCCGAAAATGAGCAGAGACTTCTTAAATTACAGCTAAACCGAGGAAGAATATTATTACATGGTATTATGACGGAGGCCCAGCAGGGCTCCCCTCTTCCTTCACTTTTCCCCAGCAAAACACAACAATGTCAAGAGGGATAAAGTGATTGGGCTGCACAATGAGGTTATCCACAATGCAATTCAACTTAGAGCTCTCTCCATTGGTGGGTATTCATGCAACAGATTCCGGTTTGGGTTTTTTTTAATGTCACCATCAAATCCAAATTCTCATACACCGAGAAACCCAATTGAAGATCTACGACTACCTGGGAATAAAGGAAAAAACAGCATTTTTTAAAAAAAATATGAAAGTGTCACTTTATTACGTGATAATAGGTAAAGGTTCCCCTCGCACATATGTGCTAGTCGTTCCCGACTCTAGGGGGCGGTGTTTACCTCCATTTCAAAGCCGAAGAGCCAGTGCTGTCCAAAGACGTCTCCGTAGCCATGTGGCCAGCATGACTAAATGCCAAAGGCGCACGGAACGCTGTTACCTTCCCACCAAAGGTGGTCCCTATTTTTCTACTTGCCTTTTTGACGTGTTTTTGAACTGCTAGATTGGCAGAAGCTGGGACAAGGAACGGGAGCTCACCCCGTTATGAGGCGCTAGGAATTCGAACCGCTGAACTGCCAACCTTTCGATTGACAAGATCAGCGTCTTAGCCACTGAGCCACCACGTCCCTTAGTATTATGTGATAAAAGAAAGAATTTCTGGTGTGTTTATTCTTATGTTTGACCACAGAATCAATCACTCACTCAATCAAATACATAACATTGCCAAAGGAGAAGGTAAAAGTAATGGACAATTTCTTTTCTCTCTTACATTGCATGTACGGAAAAAAAGTGTAATATAATCAAACAGAGATTCAAAGGGGACTACCAAACAAGTTATTCCTATAGATACAACAGGAAGGGAGGGAGGGAGGGAGGGAGGGAGGGAGGGAGGGAGGAAGGAAGGAAGGAAGGAAGGAAGGAGGGAGGGAGGGAGGGAGGGAGGGCTAAGACTAGGCCAAGTTCTCCAAATCTTCAGCATCTTTGTGCAATTTGTCTGAACACTGTAATTACTTTCTATTTAGTTTGCAATTTTTTTAAAAAGGTAAAAATATCAAACCCATTTAAATCAGAAGAGGAGGAGGCATGGGAGTCAGGGTCAGTATTGAGGCAATCTGAGAACTCTGAGAGAGAGAGAGAGACAGAGGACAGAGCCTGGGCTGTCTATCAACCCTCAGATGGAGAGTCAACAGCCCCCAGATCTGGAGGTGGCTGATGAGGAAGAAGAAGGAGAGCTGGATCCAGTGTCTGAGGCGCAGATGCGCAGAAGGTAGTGGAGAGGAGAGAAGTGGAAATCTATGGGCCGGTCCTCGGGAAGGAAGAGCCATCGCTGCTAGCGAAGCCCCACCCTAGCTCTGGGGATAAAAAGCAGGGGGCTGAGATGAATGGATGTTGAATAGACAACTATTCATCTCTCTGCCAGACAGACTTGTTAGCCTGTGGTGAGAGAGAAAGTTTTTCCTGGGGCTGCTGGAGATCCTAATAAAGGAATTTTTGAGTTCATTGCAGAGGGTTTATTGTGTTTGGGGAGCTGGGTCAGAACGCTTCCATTTTGATTCTCAGTTTCTCCTTCCTTCCTTCCTTCCTTCCTTCCTTCCTTCCTTCCTTCCTTCCTTCCTTCCTTCCTTCTTTCCTTCCTTGGGATTCTTTGAACCATCACATTCTTCTTAAGTAGAATGTATACACTTCTCTCCTTTTATGTGGAGCCAAATTCACTGCTACGTGATACTTCCAATGGAGGTTTGGAGTAAGATATTAAACAGGAAGGAGTTCTAAAACAGGCTGGTGACCAAAGTGGCACAAAACAACTCCCATTTTCCTCCCACCCCCTTGGATTATGTACATTTAACGCCACCTTTTTTTTTCCAGGGCTTTGCCTCAAGGCACAATCTGCTCCTAATATGTTTGGAAATTACTGTTCCATTATAGCCCCACCAATATGCAATCAAATGAAAATTATAGGGGATGGAAAGTGATTTGTCTTCTTAATGAGAGTCACCTTGCTGATTTTCTCAACAGCCTTTGGCAATCATTAGCCGAGCTAGTGAAATAAACAAGAGCTAGTTACTCTTTGGGTGGTATCAGCAGTCCACGGTGGGAGCAGATGGACAGCCCTCCCCATGAATCATTCTATTCAAAGCGTAAAAAGTCTTTTGAAAATCTTGACTTCTCCTGGCAAAGCCCCCCCCCCCCAGTTCTGACAACGTGTATCCAAGCTTTCTATCAAAGCTCCCGAGAGCTGCCGTGAAAGACAGATCAAAGCTTGAGCCGTCGCAAGTAAATGGGAGGATGGGACTCAGTCTGGCAGTGAAGACTGAGGCTCCCTCTGGTTTAAATGGGTTTGATATATTGTTACTGCCTGCTGCAAAAGGAAAAAAGAAAAAAAAAGATCCCATGGGATCCATCAGGAACTATTTGGTTGGTAAGCATTCCGTAAGCCTGATGTTGCTTGAAAAACGGAGAGCTAGCCAGACCAATCCACATCAATGGAGACAATAAGGATTGGCAGAGGACACAGAAATATAGGTTGGGTCTGCCTGCTAAGCTTTCTAAAATCTTTCAACGCAAGGTGAAGGGAGAAGGACTCTTCCCAAGCAGGTGATTGCGCTCTGTCCTTCAGAATGTGACAAGGTTACCTACAGCTTGGCTGGTACAAATGTGAAGTTAGCAAACCAACAAAATGAGGTTTTTGTTGTTGTTGTTAGCTGCAAAGTCATGTCCAACCCATCGCGACCCCATGGACAACGTTCCTCCAGGCCTTCCTGTCCTTTACCATCCTCTGAAGTCCATTTAAGCTCAAGCCGACTGCTTCAGTGACTCCATCCAGCCACCTCATTCTCTGTCGTCCCCTTCTTCTTTTGCCCTCAATCTTTCCCAGCATTAGGCTCTTCTCTAGTGAGTCCTTCCTTCTCATTAGACCAAATGAAATAAAGAATCAGAAAAGGACAGTATAACTTTGACCTTGTGTTTCCTCACCCTTCAGTCAACATGCCTAGTCTAGAAATTCCTCAAATGAGACTATACCCACAAGGCCTTCAGGCCAATTGACATTTGATCCCATTCCAAAAGAAGTCTGCAAAAGATGAGTTCAGAACTCTGATTATCCATCCCTCTTAGGAGAGAGAGAGAGAAAGTGTCAGAAAGACTAAAAAAGAGGGTAAGGGAGATAGGAGAACATTAGAATAAGAAGGCACAGGTGTGAAAGAGTGAAGAGAAGAGCAACCAAGATGATTATGGGACTGGAGGCTAAACCATACGATGAACGGTTGCAGGAACTGGGCCTGGCTAGTCTAGTGAAGAGAAGGACCAGGGGAGACATGATAGCAGTGCTCCAATATTTGAGGGGCTGCCACAGAGAGGAGGGGGTCAAACTATTTTCCAAAGCACTTGAAGGCCAGACAAGGAATAATGGATGGGAACTGAACAAGGAGAGATGGAAATAAGGAGAAATTTTCTGACTGTGAGAACAATCAACCCATGGAACAGAAGTTGTCTTCAGAAGTTGTGGGAGCTTCATCACTGGAAGCTTTCAAGAAGAAACTGGGCTGCCACCTGTCAAAAATGGTGTAAAGTTCCTGCTTGGTCAGGGGGTTGGACAAGCTCCCTCCCAACTCTGTTAATCTGCATCTGTACATGTACATCTGTACACATCTGTATATGTGAGAGCTTATCTTGCAAAAGTTCCCATACTTCTTCAGTTGTTCTGAAACATCAGAGGTGATGCATCAGAAGCTAGGAGATGATATATATACCCTTTCAAACTGGCAACTCAAAGGTATTTGTTGCTTTTTTACATGCCCAACATATCTTTTTGGGTGTATGTAATGAAATGGTATAGTCTCTTGTTGCTGCCTTAAGATGTCTTCTATAAGTCCCAAATGTGCTAGCCCTTATTACTGTTTTGCTGATTTGTTGGTATATTTGTCCACCAAATTGAAAGTAGGTAACAAGTAGTAACTGAAAGTAGGTAAACTCAGTGGCTAAGATGCTGAGTTTGTCTATCAAAAGTTCGGTAGTTCTGTGGTTCGAATCCCTAGTGCTGTGTAATGGGGTGAGCTCCCGTTACTTGTCCCAGCTTCTGCCAACCTAGCAGTTCGAAAGCATGTAAAAAATGCAAGTAGAAAAATAGGGACCACCTTTGGTGGGAAGGTAACAGTGTTCCATGTGCCTTTGATATTTAGTCATGCCAGCCACATGACCATGGAGTCGTCTTCGGACAGCGCTGGCTCTTCAGCTTTGAAACAGAGATGAGCACCGCCCCCTAGAGTCAAGAACGACTAGCACATATGTGTGAGGAGAACCTTTATTTTTTTACCTTTAACAAGACAGAGGTTGATGAGACCATGATTCTGGGCATTTTGATCTTAGTGTATCTGTGCTGTGAGAAATAGCTTGCTGTAATAATCATATGGTATGCTTCATATTCACTAAACGTTTGAATCCATGGTTGATTGATGCCCTGATTGATTCAAGCTTCCAAGACAGAGACCAGATAGCTACAGAAGCATTCACGATACACAAAAACAGATTCAGGGAGAGTGGAATTAGGAAGCAAGGACGAACGGATTCTTCTGTTGTAAAATGGGAGCAGGAAGAATGGCATTTAGCATTTGTTGACATACCAATTAGTAGCAAGGAAGTGTAAGTGGATCAGAGACACATCTATTGGATTAGTCAGTTCTACGCTTATGAAACTAAGTCTGCATAAATTTGCGGCCTATAATCCGTATGAAAATTATGGAGAGTTAGTTCTCACACAAGCAAAAATAAACAACATAATGTTATGTCAGGTCTTTACCCCAAAAGAAGACAGATGGAAATCATATCCAGACCAAAAGAGAATTGCTTTTACGTATACTAAACGGGAGAAAAAAGGCATCGAAAAACAAACACCAATTATTATAAAGATGGCTAGGATTTTTGTAAGGTAAAGGTAAAGGTTCCCCTCGCACATATGTGCTAGTCGTTCCCGACTCTAGGGGGCGGTGCTCATCTCCGTTTCAGTGAACATCGACTCCCACCATTTTTTTAAAGTTGAAATTCATGCATTTGGTTTCAAGAAAGATATACTGAGAAGGAGGTTCAATGAAAATTTCAGGAACGTTGGGGGAAAAAAAGTAGAAGAAACAAAATAGGTACTGAGATTTTCTAGGGAAATTCATAAGAAAATAGAGAGTATGTTATTATTCTGGACGTGTTAATGTCAGCGTTCCAAGTAACACCTCCAACGAAATCAAACTCTGAGGCTTGAAGTTCCTCAAACCTAAATTTTATTAAAGGTAAAGGTTCCCCTTGCACATATGTGCTAGTCACTCCCGACTCTAGGGGGTGGTGCTCATCTCCGCTTCAAAGCTGAAGAGACAGCGCTGTCTGAAGACGTCTCCGTGGTCCTATGGCCGGCATGACTAAACACCAAAAGTGCACGGAATGCTGCTACCTTCCCAGCAAAGGTGGTTCCTATTTTTCTACTTGCATTTTTTACGTGCTTTCGAACTGTTAGATTAGCAGAAGCTGGGACAAGTAATGGGAGCTCACCGTTATGCGGCAGTAGGGATTCGAACCGCTGAACTGCTGACCTTTCGATAGATAAACTCAGCGTTTTAGCCACTGAGCCACCACGACCCTTCTTTCTTGTACTCAGCAACTAATAGAATTATTTTTTAACCATGTCCTTGCTGTTCTGCAATAGAAGGTCATGGAGATTTGTGTCTGTTTTTTAACTGTCCAACCTGCTCTGAAGAAGCTTCACAAGAGGTGACTAGACAAGTCAGTATAAAAGCAGATTTATTTTTTAATGAAAACTGGTGTATCCCTTCGGAAACCATCACACCTTTGAGAAAAGTGACTTTCTCATCCCCAGTATACGTATTTTCCAACAAAAAAGGTAGCTCAGTTAATTTTATTTCGTGTTAATAGCCACTTATCACTTTATCTCAAGTGATTGCATCTACATTTGCAAGTCCTTGCATAAATGCCAACCCTTTTATTGGAAGGCATTCTGAAGTAGCCCAATGGATATTTTTTAAAAAAATATTCTCTTAAAATATAATAAAGCCTATTTTATGATTGTTTTCCTAAGTGGTTACCCTGTTCTGCTCTTTTCCCTTATCTTCTACAGTTTACATTGAGGATGTCAAAGTCAATTTCATTGAGGGCGCATCAGGGTTGTGTTTGACCTGAGGGGGGCAAGGGGTGTGGCTAGGGGGTGTGGCCAGCTCAATGTCACTCATGTCGGGGCGCCTGTGTTGAGGAGCGCTCTACCAGCAAAAACAGGCTCCTGAGCTCCGTTTTTGGCTGCAACAGTGTCCTGCAACTGTCTGCTAGCAAAAATGGAGCTCAGGATGACTGCCTGTAGCTCCCCACCGAGCTCCATTTTTGCTGGCAGAGGCACCATGGTCTGGTCCTTTGCTGTCTCCAGATCTTCGCGGGCCAGATCCGGCCCCCGGGCCTTGAGATTGACACCCCTGGTTTTACATATAATCCAGATCTGATATAGCAGTAAAACAGGTCATACTATTATCACTTCCATTTATATTGGAAGGGTAAGAAACAAAAGGAAGCTAATCAAGGAGAGAAGCAACCTAGAATTAAGGAGAAAATTCCTAACGGTGGGAAGAATTAACCGGTGGAATGGCTTGTCTTCGGAATTTGTGGGTGCTCCATCCCTGGAGATTTTTAAGAAGAGATTAGACAGCCATTTGTCCAGGATGATATAGGGCCGTGATGGCGAACTTCTGGCACGCGTGCCCAAAGTGGCATGCAGAGCCATGTCACCTGGCATGCGGGGCATTGCCTGTTCCTCTTCCGGGTTTCTGGCGTGCATGTGCATGCAGCAATCAGCTGGCCTTTGTGTGTGTGGCAGTGCCGGAAACCGGAAGAGCTGATCTTCCATTTTCCAGCGTGGGCGTGCGTGCTGGCCAGCTGTTCATCACATGCGCATGCGTGGCAGTTACCGGAGGACTTGCTGGCCACGTGCTGGAAACCGGAAGTACCTTATCCGGTATGTGCCTGCCCTTGCCACCTAGGCAGCTTCTCTTCCTGGTTGTGGCCCTGGTGAGTGCGAGTGCGTGCACAAGTTCGGCACACCGAGTGCCGAAAAGGTTCACCATCGCTGGCATAGGGTCTCCTGTTTGTGCAGGGGATTGGACTAGATGACCTCCAAGGTCTCCTGTTATACTGTTATATTCTCCATTGTCAATCTCTTCATAACAGAGGCCCAGTTTCCACAAGGGGACCAATATTTATCCATAATGTTATCCATCTTTTATCCAATTTATCCATAAAATTGGGGTAAAAGCAGGGGTGAAATCCAGCAGGTTCTGACAGGTTCTGGAGAACTGGTAGCAGAAATTTTGAGCAGCTCAGAGAACCGGTAGTGGAAATTTTGAGTAGTTCAGAGAACTGGCGAATGCCACCTCTGGCTGGCCTCAGAGTGGAGTGGGAATGGAGATTTTGCAATATCCTTCCCCTGGAATGGGGTGGAAATGGAGATTTTGCA
>WNWU01000055.1:7639802-7661714 GCA_012654045.1 Ptyas mucosa | reverse complement strand
CTTCCTTCCTTCCTTCCTTCCTTCCTTCCTTCCTTCCTTCCTTCCTTTCCTTACCTACATGCTGCCTTCTGGGTTATTCAAACATGGCTATAATCAACAATGTATTACATTCCTTTCAGATAACATTTTCCATTATTTCCTTAGCACTTCTAAAATTTAAAGATACAAAGTTTTTTTGTAAGCAAATCTCAACAGGAGTTCTTTTAACTCATTACCATTACATTTAACCACTCAGGGATTGACGTGTATATGTTTCTGCCCTTTAAAACAATAATAACCACACCAACACCATCAACATTAAAACAATCACCATCGGCCAACTGTAAAAGGCAGCTTTACTTGGAACAGCTTATATTCTGCAAAGATACCTTGAATATTATTAAGTAAGAGCATCTGGATATCTGAGGTCTGTGGGAAGGACTCAGGAAGCTGACACAAATGCCAATCTAAACATCTGGCTGACTTTGTGATGAACCAATTACACTGCTACAGCAATGCAAATTGTCACTGTCTGAAACTAAAGGAGGGGAGATCATTAAAAACATACCATATTTTATTACCATATTTACCACCTGCAAGATTGGAGAAAACGTATAGCAATTTCTCCGCTACGTGCTGGAAATGCAACCAGACTCAGGCACCTACTACCATATGTGGTGGACGTGCATTAAAGCAAGAAAATACTGGGAGAAAATATATAACTGGTTGGAAATGATAACTGAGCAAAATATTGAATTTAAACCAGAAACATGTCTTTTAGGTATACTATCAAAAAGTTATGATAAAGCAACTATATATTTAGTGTTACATACCATGTTTCCCCGAAAATAGGACCCTGTCTTATATTTTTTTGAACCCTGGTGGTGCAGCAGACTAAAGCATGCTATTAACATTCAGCTGCCTGCAATTACTGCAAGTTCTAATCTCACCAGGCTCAAGGTTGACTCAGCCTTCCATCCTTTCTAAGGTAGGTAAAATGAGGACCCAGATTGTGGGGCCAATAAGCTGACTTTGTATAAATATACAAAAGTATGAAGGCTATTGCTTAACGCATTGTAAGCCGCCCTGAGACTCCAGAGAAGGGCGGCATATAAATCAAATTAAAAAACAAAACAAAACTCTGAAATAAGCACTTGGCCTTATTGCCATGTGCTCAAAAGCCTGATTGGGTTTATTATCAGGGGATGTCTTATTTTGGGAGAAACAGGGTATATTGACAGCAGCAAGGATTATATATGCTGAATATTGGAAAAACATGAATGCCCCATCAGATGAGGATATAATTAGGAAAATTTGGGATTGTGCTAAAATGGCTAGACTACCTTTAAAAATTAAAGATAAAGAAGACTTGGAATATTATCGGACATGGAATAAATTTTACGAAGAGGTGGAAATGAGAGAAAGTAAGAGTATGAATGTTAATAAGTGTTAGTATGGAAAATAAAGATGTATAAAACTATAACTATAGTAAGGGATAAAAATGTAAATAAGCTAGTGTAAGAAGCAATTTATATTATTATCATTACTGGTATTATATTATTATGATTGTTATTAGTTGGCATGTTAAGATTTACTATTAATTTTTTCTTTGGTTTGGCACTGTTTGCAAATGGTATCCTGACAAGGCACTGTTTTTCAGTAAATAAATAAATACATACATACATAAAAAACCATACCATGTTGAAAGAACTCCCTATAGACACACACAAAGACAAACCATAGAAAGTCAGAGACAAGAGGGAGAGGGAGGAAAACAAAAACAAAAAAAAATCTGGGCTGTTGATTAAAGCTACTGAATAAGAAGCTGATTGTGAGCAAGAAGGCAAAATAAATAGCACAAAGAACATTTGAGGGTTCATCAACAATGCATTTGTTCTCTTCTGGTTTACATTTAAAGTTCTCCTCCAGCGGAATTTCAATAGCGGGTATATTCTTCAAGCCGTGCCTGCTTGATTCAAAGAGGCAATCGCATCAAAATGTTTTTCATCAAGGTAACTGACATTGGTGTTCCTTCAAGCCCAAAGGGACTTTTTTAAAACAAATATCTTGGGAGGAGGGGTAAAACACAGCACTCAGCAAGCTCGAGGGGAAGAGTTGGCAAGCCAGCTTATTTTACTAGAGATCCCTAAAAAATCGGTGCACAAAAGGGTCAGGGAGCATTTTCTGAATAGGATCGGCTTATTCAGGCCTAGATGGCAGAACAAGAAGCTTTCTGAAAAGGGAGCGGGAAAAAAAAGAAAGAAAGAAAGAAACGAAAAGATGTGTCCCAGATATTCCTGATCCTGTAGTTCCAAATCGGTCCCATTTTCTTCTTTTTTAAACCTCGTATAATTCGACCATTTTCATCATAATATAATATGCTATTTTTTGTTCTCACCACCCATTACTCCTACTTTAAAAAAAACCCAACTTTTCAATGTCTTCATTAAGGCTTTACATCAAATGGCTTAGGCCTGGGGAATTTGGTGGACCATTTGCGGCCAGCAACAGCTCCCCATCGCCCAGTGCGTTCTCACAGGGAGGGAGACAGAGACAGAGACTGAGACTGAGATATGTTGGGTGTGTAATTGAATCACTAAGGGTGGTTTCAGAAGGGGAAAAAAAAAAAACCCGACTAAACAAACTAAAAAAAGCAAACAAGGTTTCAAATAGCAGTGCAAACCAAACTTTTGAAAAATGCATGACTAGCTTGACCAAAATGTGTAACTACAAGCAGTCCACTTGTCCTCGGTCTCGGGTTACATAAATTTGACTTCATAGAAAGAGGCACAAAATATGGTGACTGTTGTGTTGATAAAGGCATGAGACATGGGATCCAATGCATGCAAAAATCAGTTCTTGAAGTGCCTGTTATCCACAAACATGCCATATTTTTTGGAGTATAAGATGCTCCGGACTATCAGATGCACCTACCTTTTTGGGGGAGGAAAACAACAACAACAACAAAAAACCTACCTCTGCCTCTGCCTCCCAGCAATTTGCCTCCTTGCAGCAAACAGCCTGTTTCATTTTCATTTTCAGCACAGCCTGATTAGCACAAGAAAAAAAAAAAACTCCCTTTGCCTCCCAGCAATTTGCCTCCTTGCAACAAACAATCCATTTCAATTTCAGCTTCAGCTGATTAGCACAAGCAACTGATTGTCATTGGATCGGCCTCCCGAAGATCAGCTGTTTTAGGCTGTCGGGATTGCCTTAGCCTATTGCCACCTCCACGGGCCCCATTTTCCAGGGTGGGTGGGGTGGCTGGCGGGTGGGTGGGGCTACATTCAGTGTATAAGATGCACCCAAATTTTCACCCTGTTTTATGGGGGGAAAAGTGTGTCATATACTCCGAAAAATATGGTAAGTGACAGACAATTATACTAAATTCACACATTACATCCATATCATAGTTTAACACTGGTTCATTTAATGTTGATTGAACAACATGGGATACTAAGTTATAAATGGAAATTTGTGAACCCCCCTAGCACAAAAAGGACAGCATTATGGTTTACCATGATAATTTTCCTACTAGAAGAGCTAAAATGGCTCCTCGGCCATTCTGTATTTTAGAAGTAAGGAATGGGTTTTCCAGAATTGATGGTGTATCTTCCAACTTCCTAGCCAATATCCCCACTACAGACATCTGTTAGATAGGCACGATGCCTGTTTCACAATACTCACTGCCAGGTCAAAATAAGCACAGGTGCCAACCAAGTGGCAGCTTAATATGAAAAAAATGTAGAATATGGGAAACGGCGCCTTTTCTATGAAAAGAAAAGAAAGAAACTTAAACACTTGGCGATCAGCCGTGCCAAGTTGAAATGACACCTGCTTCATTACCAAATGTCCCCTTTTCTTTTACTCATAACATTATCCTTTTACCAAATGCCTTTTAGCCTGTCTTTTACCAGATTTACCTCTGCCGTTTCATTCACAAATGGGCCATTTCTTAGCTTTTCAGGTGACTCGGTGATCAAATCAATTCAGAAATTAGAATCCAGGAGTAGATTTGTGCCGATTTTTTTCTTTCTCTCTCCGCCGGTATTTTCTCCATTTTGTAGAGCCAAGGATATCTCCCTGCAAAGCCATTCTGTTCTTGAGTTTTCTGTGAGAGATTTCTTCAAATCCGCCTTCCATATAATTGTTCTTTTCGTTCTTGGATTCTGCTCTGTTCCTGTGCTAACTTGTAGGGGGTTCTGGCAATGTAGAAAAAGACTAATAATCTAAGTAGCTGGATAGCAATTACCAAACTTCAGAGTTTCTTCTGGTTTGGCAACAATGTGCCTCCAAAATAACAACAGCAATAGCACTTAGACTTATATACCGCTTCACAGTGCTTTACAGCCCTCTCTAAGTGGTATTACAGAGTCAGCATATTGTCCCCAACAATTTGGGCCCTCATTTTACCCACCTCGGAAGGATGGAAGGCTGAGTCAACCTTGAGCCTGGTGAGATTTGAACTGCCAAATTGCAGGCAGCCGGCAGTCAGCAGAAGTAGCCTGCAGTACTGCACTCTAACCACTGCGCCACCAAGGCTCAGAAACAACAGCAGGAAGGAGAGATGTTTCCATCTCTTCCTTGTGATTATCACCAAGGTTGGTTGATCACTGCAATAGATGTTGCAAGAGACAGGAAAAAGAATAGCCAGCACTGAAGAGTGACCATTCCTTCTAATGGGGATGGCATCCAAATTGCAACAATTTATGAAACCAAAAATATCTAAAACACCTATCCTTTTTAATTTGGTTTTTTTGTTGTTTTTTGACTTGTGCAATACTTTCTTTCTTTTGCCTGAAATGAAGGAAAATGTGCTAAGATAACTTTATTACACTTCCACAATTAACTCTGCAAAAACTAATAAAAAATCCCTCCCTCTTTCTGCCCCTCCTTCCTTCCCTCCTTCTTTCCCTCCTTCCTTCCTTCCCTCCCTCCCTCCTTCCTTCTCCTTCCTTCCTTCCTTCCTTCCCTCCTTCTTTCCTTCTTTCCTTCCTTCCCTCCCTCCTTCCTTCTCCTTCTCTCATTTCTTCCTTTGTTCATTCCCTCCCTCCCTCCCTCCTTCCTTCCTTCCTTCCTTCCTTCCTTCCTTCCTTCCTTCCTTCCCTCCCTCCCTCCCTCCCTCCCTCCTTCCTTCTATTAAATACTTATATAGCCATCTGGCAAAATCTGTTCAACTTTTATAACTTTGAACATTTATATATATATATATTTTAAAAAAGTAGCATTTTGATGTTTGGATTTTTAATTTTTTTAAAAAAAGCCAAATCTATGCCATCTCTAGAAAGTCAACATCATCAAAGATACTAGTCAAAGTCAAGCCCTCTCTTTGATTAAGTGCATCAGAAATCTGAAGGAATGTTTAATTTCATTATGACAACTGCATCTGCTTTGAATAAACATTCAAGAAGCCAAAGGTTTTAATCTAAAGTTAGCAGACCACACTATGTTTAATAATGAAGGAAATACAGTCAGATGACAGTGTAATTTGTTTTTAAGGGGAAATGTTTACAAGAAGAAGGTGTGTTTATGTGTGAACTGCTCCAAGTTGAATTACATTCTATACAGATGGCTTCTTCAGAATGGAATTAGTATTACAAGCTTTATGTGGTTGGAAACGGTGATTGTTCACAAGGGAACAGTGTCAGGAAAAAGAAATATGTATTGTTACTCCTGGCTCCAACTATGCTGAATGTTTGTTTTTTTAAAAAAACATTTTTTAATAAAATAGGTTCCCTTAAAAAAATGGTTGATCTGTAACACAATTAATTATTTTTCCACCATGCTGGAGCCAATCCACACCAGCTGACTCATGGAAAGGAAGGGAAATTAAACGAATTATAATTAGCTTAAATCATTTAATTGGGGCTGCTATATATAATGCACCATGAAGAAGAAAAGGGGGGCGTAATAATGTCTAATATGGAGTGATCGAGTTCAGAGGAAGGATGAGAGAGAGAGAAAGAGAAAGAGAGAGAGAGAGAGGGAGGGAGGGAGGGAGAGAGAAAGAGAGAGAGAGAAAGAGAGAGAAAGAGAGGGAGAGAGAGAAACATTTTTCAGTGTTTCTCAACTCAAAATGCATCAAATGCAATCAAATTATCTAAGGATCAGATTTAACACAGTTTTTCATTTATTTTTTTGGATGTCTCTGTGCATGTGTGTATGAGAATGAGAATAAGTAATATAAATTTAATGTGTGCTGTGTTACCGTAAGGCAAACTTCAGAAGTTCTGTTCATAGCTTCTGATTAAAATCAGATAAATAAATTGATAGGCAATCTGTAAGGATTTACTCTGTATTTGTGATGGTCCCATATTTTTGGATCTCTCTCTCTCTCCCTCTCTCTCTCCCTCCCTCCCTCTCTCTATGGAATGGAGTATGTGTGTGTACAATACCGTGTTTTCCCGAAAATAAGATCCTATCTTATATTCTTTTGAACCCTGAAATAAGTGCTTAGCCTTATTTTCAAGGAGGTATTATTATTTTGGGGCGCATGGACCAAGACAGGGCTCCTCTTGCCGTCTTACCTGATTTCCAGCTAACCCTAACCAGAGGAAATGGCGGGGACCGGCTGCACATGTGTTTAAATATTTTTGGGGAGGGCTTATTTTCGGAAGGGGGGGCTTATTTTAGCGCATGTGCTCAAAAGCCCGATTGGGCTTATTATTTGGGGAGGTCTTATTTTCAGGGAAAGAGTCTTGGTGGCGCAGCAGACTAAAGTGCTGTTAACTAGCACCAGCTGCCGGCAATTACTGCAAGTTCGAATCTCACCAGGCTCAAGGTTGACTCAGCCTTCCATCCTTTCGAGGTGGGTAAAATGAGGACCCGGATTGTGGGGGCAATAAGCTGACTTTGTATAAAAAAGAACACCATTTAGGGGGGGCCGAAAGCCCTACTAAGCAGGTATATACAAAAGTATGAAGGCTATTGCTTAACACATTGTAAGCCGCCCTGAGTCTCCAAAGAAGGGTGGCATATAAATCGAACAAACAAACAAACAAACAAACAAACAAACAAATATTACATGCCAGCTTTAAATACTCTACACTCAGTAAGCATCATTCTATGTGCTAACTGAACACATAGACAACTGGATTGTCTTTCATTCTAAAGTTGAGTGTCATTTCCCACACAATTGAAAAAAGAAGAAGAAAGAATCCAGTTGAGCGATGCCGTTTTCTCCTCCGACACTTTGCAGTCTCCTCTCAACATTTCGACGTGGGACAATCACGTCAAGGAGGTGCTCCACTCTGGAATCAAACCTTCTTATTTTGCTCTTACTTTATATAGAGCACAGGGATAATAGTAAGCTCTAAGGATCCGAGACAGTCGTGCAAGGTTTGCACCCGTTTTAAGCTGCTTTTCTTTTCGAAGTTAATACATATATGCATCTCTTTGGCTAAATTCAAGCAATCTGACAGAGGCTTTGCTCTATTTTTGTCTAATTCTCTCTAGAACAGGATGGTGGCAGCTTTTTTTTCTTTCTTTTTTCTTTTCCCTCCAGAGTTGGATAGCCTCCTTGAAGATAGCAAGTTTGAGCTCAATCAAAAATTAAATAAATAAGATGAAAGCCAAATCCGCAAAGAAGTAAAACGTAGGGAGTGAAAGATGGATCTGCTGGCTGAGAGATATTGGTTACTTGGCAAAAAAATGTCCTCGCAAAGCAAGAAGGAAACAAATCCAAATCTTTTCATACCGTGTTTCAGTTGCACTTCAAGTTATATGGAGAGAACAGATCTCCCACTGCATATCCAAAATAAATAGTGTCTATTCACACTGGTGGATAATAGCAACAGCACTTAGACTTGTATACCACTTCGTCGTGTTTTACAGCCCTTTCTAAATGGTTAAGGGAGTCAGCATATGGCCCCCCCAACAATCTGAGTCCTCGTTTTACAGAAGTCTGAAGGACGGAAGGCTGAGTCAACCTTGAGCCAGTCAGGGTCGAACTGCTGGCAGTTTTTTGCCACAGTTGTGTTGAGGAATTGTGCAGCAGCTGTCCAGATGAAGTCAGACACTCTAACCCAAACTTGTAGTCATATAGCTCTATATCTATATACCTAATCTATATCTATCTATATTTAATCTATATCTAATCTATTTCTCTCTCTCTCTCTCTCTCTCTCTCTCTCTCTCTCTCTCTCTCTCTCTCTCTCTCTCTCTCATATCTATGTATTATCTATCTCAGTGGTGGGTTGCTACTGGTTCGCCCTGGATCGAGCAAACCAGTAGAGGTGGCGACGGGAGGCTCCGCCCACCCACCCAGACACTTCTGTGCATGCGCAGAAGCGCACACGCACCCACGAATAAACGGTAGCGACGGGTTTTGAAACCCACCCCTCATCGATCGGTCTGTCTGTCTGTCTGTCTGTCTATCCATCCATCCATCCATCCTCTATCCTCTATCTATCATCTATCTATCATCTATCTATCATCTATCTATCATCTATCATCTATCATCTATCCATCCATCTATCATCTATCTGTCTGTCTATCTATCTATCTATTTATCATCAATCTATCTATCTAGCTATCTAGCTATATCTAGCTATCTAGCTATCATCTAGCTATCATCTATCGTCTATCTATCGTCTATCTATCATCTATCATCTATCATCTATCATCTATCATCTATCCATCTATCTATCCATCCATCCATCCATTCATCCATCCATCCATCCATCTATCATCTATCTGTCTGTCAATCTATCTATTTATCATCTATCTATTTATCATCTATCTATCTATCTATCCATCTATGATCTATCATCTATCTATCATCTATCTATCATCTATCCATCATCTATCCATCTATCCATCTATCCATCTATCCATCTATCCATCTTTCCATCTATCCATTTCAAACTTATAGCAGTCTTTGTTATCATCCGGAAAGAAAGAACATAAAATAGTCAGGAACACAAGAATATTATGAGGTAAATCAAACAGTATAACAGAACACAGGGAAGAAAAAGGCGGGAAAAAGGGATACTCCTCCTTTATATTTCCGGCAACCAATCATAGCATACTGTAGATTGCCAGTTTCCAAGGGCCCAAATTTTGATCAAGTATCCCCTGGGATGCTGCAATTGTTGTTAAGTGTCGAGTCACAAGTCACTGTTTTCAGTGTCATTGCAACTTCGAACCGTCACTAAACAAATGGTTGTAAATCAAGGACTATCTGTATTCATCTCCCAAAGAGCCCTATTAGCTAAGAATGGATAAGCTGGTACTTGTTGTGTCCATTGTTGAGCCAGAATGCTTGTTCTTTGCAACATACTGTTTTAGCTATGTTAAGGTTTATCTTGAATTGTTGCTACATAGACTTTTAAGGTCCACATGCAAGGAGACGTACCCAATAACGTATAAAGATTGTTTAACTGCAGATTTTAGTAACACTGGAACATGCTACTAAAGTCTGGGAGTTCCTCAAAACACAAGACAGCATTTTCAAACTAGAAAGAAAGAAACTCGTCTTGGAATATGGTTTAGAGATTCACTTTTCTAAATTAAAGAGTGTCCTTGGTCAACATAAATGAGGGTTTAATAATCTCTTAACACAGAGCTTTGTTTTCCACTCCACTTTAATAAACTAAGTACCTCGTCTCAATCTTGTGCACAGATGCTGATCCAGCTATTGGTCTCAACAGAAATTCATGTAATATTACAAGATCTGACTTTTAAATGTTGCCAATCTTAACAGCCAAGTTACACACTGAAAAATTGGATAATAATGAGAAATTGCTATGGTCCTCAGGAATAGGAATAAAAGCTATTTATAAAAGCCTGGGACAATTTCCTAGAAAAATGATGAAAGTATTGTATCAAAATGGATGATATTGTTAGAAATCCTTCAGAAAAAAGTGCCACCTTATTTGTAACTCTTACACACTCTATTATTGAGCAATATCAAAATATCATGATTATCAGGCATAACTTAATAATTACTAAGTATTATTTATGTAATTTATTTTTAGGAATATATTGGCTAAAACCTGGTACGATTTTTAGCTATTATAATTATTTCCATAGGAATGTATTGCTTATATTTGTCTAAAAATATATCAGCTCTAAAGGTGAATATCTAAAATATATTAGTGTTAGCTCCTGGTGTGAAGGTCAGCTTTTCGAACTAAGAGTCACAAATAATGAACCAAGTTTAATACCAACTAACTTAACATATTTTGCAAATGGAAGGTTTTTTAAGTGACCTGGCTAAGCAAGTCATATAATCCCATTCATAAGTTTCTGCCAGATCTCTGGAACAGCTTTTCATTCTCATTTATTTTCCCACCCCGATATAGTAAAGAAAATAAAGTCAAATAACACAAAAATACTGTTGCATTTTAAAATACTTGTGCAAAAATGTACTTATGTTCAATGATATTTACAGGAAGTAATACAAATAATAGCAGGGATATTTCACTTGAAAATTAAAATCAGGAACCAAATGCCTGTATTTCTGAATTTGCAAAAGTTTTCAAGTATATTTCATATATCACTGTACTGAAAAGACCCATGTGTACCAATCGTGGGTTTCAAATTTTTTTACTACCGGTTCTGTGAGTGCGGCTTGGTGGGCGTGGCATGGCTTGGTGGGCATGGCTCAGTAAGCGTGGCAGGGGAAGGATACTGTAAAAACTCCATTCCTACCCCAATCCAGGGGAAGGTTACTCCCCCAAAAATCCCCATTTCCTCCCGATCAGCTGGGACTTGGAAGGCAGAGAATAGATGGGGGCAGAGCCAGTCAGAATTTTTACTACTGGTTCTCTGAACTACTCAAAACTTTTGCTACCGGTTCTTCAGAACTGGTCAGAACCTGCTGAAACCCACCTCTGATGTGTACCTAGAACAAAATATTGTGTACATACATCTTAACCATCCTTTCTTCGAAACATATGTCTTGCGCTATTTTGTTCAGTGACTTTCCTTCATTATAATACTGTTAAAAAGAAAAGAAAACTTTCCCACTGTAAATTTAGCATCTTTTTTAAAAAAAATAAAATAAGAAAGCGTAGAACAGTATAGAGAAAGTTCGTGCACTTGTAAAGGAAGCAAATTAAGGAACATATTTGAGTACACACAAACACACGCAAATTTCTGTCTAAGCTCAGCTGTTTAACCAGCAAGGTAGTAATCACACTCATTATCCACAAAATCTGTATGCTATGGAACATCAATCAAGATAATGATCATAAAAGAATAAAATGCCCTGGCACAGGAATATATATATATACATACATATATATATATATATATATATATATATATATATATTAGAAGGTGGATGGAATAAAGAATACACCTTCTGTTAATTATCAAATTGCTTCAACAATGGCTGTAAAGAATTCAAATAACCTTGAAGGTAGTTTACAGTAAACTGGTGGCCAGTATTAGCTTTTTTGCCTTCAGGCGATTTTTCACCCTGTCATCTAACTGTTAATCCCAAAAAGTGTAATATGATTTCTTTGAAAGACACTACCATTCTGAAAATTAGTTAATCTTTGTGGGACAGAAATCAACTTCCCCCTATCACACTAAGTTAGGGTTTCTTTAATCTATGTGTGAGAACAGCTCTGAAGTGTTACTAAAACGACAGGGTACAAATTAGATCAATCAATATATTCTAACCGGTGACACTCAAAACTAAATTTGTGATGTGTGTGTGATCCGTTCTATCTAGTATATCTTTAGTAAACACACATTGCACTTTACATTAGTTGTTTCAACCAACAACTGAACGAAAAACTGCTGGTGGCCTTCTACCACTGCACCATAGAGAGTATTTTAACTTACTGCACCTCTGTATGGTTTGCCAATTGGACAGTGGCAGATAGGACAGCGCTCGAGAGGGTCAACGTCATTGTCCAGAGGATCATTGGTTGTCCTCTCCCCTCCTTGGAAGAGCTTTATAGCTCCCATTGCCTTAAGAAAGTTCAAACATTCTTAAAGATCCATCCAATCCTGGGCACCCGTTTTGTTTTGTTTTTCAACTATTACCATCTGGCAGACGGTACAGGTTAATTAAAAACAAGGACAAATAGGCTGAAAAACAGCTTCTATCCCAGAGCAATAACCATATTGAATTCTACGGTATAGAGCAATATCAGGATTTCAATTATATAGAATGTGAAGGATGTATGTTTGTGTTTTTATTTTTATAGTTATAATGTACACTGAAGACGACACTTAATTTTGTACCATGTGCAATGACAATAAAGTAAACTACCCTGTTTTCCCCAAAATAAGGCATCCCCTGATAATAAGCCCAATCGGGCTTTTGAGCACATGGCAATAAGGCCAAGCGCTTATTTCAGGGTTCCAAAAAATATAAAACGGGGTCTTATTTTCAGGAAAACACGGTAACTACTATAACTATCATTAAATATCATTAAATCTAATATATACTGTATAATGCAAATCTTTTGAACAATTTTCAATAGCCCGAACTATTGGATTATGAAAGAACTCCAATGAGTGGGGGAAATAAATCAATGAAATATATCACGTGACTGAAATATTATATTTAAACACACCCTGTGAAGAAGTTTAATATCAAATGGTTGTAAACTGGGTCTCAGTATATACTTCCTTTGCATTATTTAGAAGAGAAAGGATATGTATGTCTGTATGTAAACACACACATTATAAAGTTATTTCAAACAAAAAAAAGACTATGCAAAAAAAAACCCCCAATATAAAAGTTAAATTTGTTGTCTTTCTTTGTTCTTTAGGATGAAACTTCACTGATGAACTTTAAATCAACCTGAAGTTTTAAAACGAAGGGCGAAAAGAAGTTAATTAAATACCAAAGCCACTGATACATTATCTGGTAAGATACCGCATTCAGAATTCAGATAATTAAACAAATTAATCATTAAAGGGGGGAAAAAAAGCCTCCATAAAATAGAATGCAATACAATTAGTTATGATTGCCATGCACTTCTAAATTTTCTCCATTTATCTAGGTCAACAAACCTATGAGAGATCTTAACATTGAATTTTGCTTCTATCAAAACGGCTTCCTTAATTTTATTTTATTGGAAGAAACAAAAAAAAATGTGTTGCATTTTTTGAAAAAAATAAAATAATATCTGTTGCTGTTTTTTTTTTCTTCTGAGACCAATCCCTGCCTCCTTCTCTCCATTGCTCCCAAGAAACTTGGCGATCTGTCTTTTGCCCACACATCAGTGCCTTTAAAACTACAAGAGGGATTAGCGTCGCTCTCCTGAGATATCCCCCTGTCTCATCACAACCTATTTGTCTCAATGAAGAATTAATTAAATGCATTCTTCTTATTTGAGGGAGAAGCAAATGGTTGGATTCCTTTCTTGACTTGAGCGCGCAAGTCCTTCCGTGTCCCTTTCGCAACCCAGCCTCGGCTTTGCTTTGTCAGAGTCCTGGGGACAGCTCAAGGCCTTTATGTGTTGTGAAGTCAGTGAATCTAAAAGACCTTCTCCTCCCTTTTCCAGTCCTTTTTACTGTTCACTGCGATGGTTGGATGAATAAGTCCCTATAGATTCAAGGGACTCCTGCTCCAGGCTGGGCGCTGAACCAAACATCATTCTGTTCTCTTTAATCATCCAATTTTCTTCATTTCTTCTTTCATCCCCCCCTTAATTTCAAATGAACCAAAATGGAGCATCAAAGCCTCAATAAGTGGCTTTGAAAAGTGCTCACATAGAAGGACTCTGAGATGTCAAGTTGATTTTCAAGGTAATGGCAGCTACGGGTTTATTGTGTCAGCAAAACAAGAGGTCAAAGAGGTGCGGCTGACTCTCTCTCACACACACATGGGCATGTTTTGGGGGAATAATCCGAGGAAGAAATGGTTCCGTGAAAGCAGCGTCCGTCCTTCTATCTGAACAGAGCAACAGCTCAAGAGGAGGGCAGTTCTAGATAAGGGCTCAGGTTTTCCTTGTAAGGCTAGCCACACACAGGGATGGGCTGCTGGGGGTTCGGGAGAACCTCTAGCTAAGATTCTGTGTGAAGTTTCCAAAAGATGCCCTAATTAATTCATGAGCCATGAGCCAAAACTTCAAAAGAAATACAGCCATTTATTAGGAGCACCATTTCAGCAATATTCGGATGCAGTTAGAACTAATCCCACGTAGATTTATGTTCCCCTATGACCCTTTCTCTCCCCTCCTCCCTGGCCATGTCATAAATCACATTCTCCAATTAACCACTTTGGCTGGCTGTGAAATCCAACACCCGCCTACTGATTGCGGTAAGAAAGCATCTGTGGAATGTAGCTTTAGTTAGGGAAATCAATCAGCTCTATCAGTTCTCCCTCCCTCCTGCTCATGGCAACTTGAAAGCTTTGCAAGTTGACATTCTGTGCAGTTCGGAGAACCCTCAAATCCCACTCCTGGCTGGCCCCGCCCATCCCACCCCGCCCCTTCCAGGAGTCTCCACGTGGCCCATTTTGGATGCAGGTAAGTACAGGGCATGCACAGAGGCTCAGGGAGGGCAAAAAACAGTCCTACTGGAAGTTCAGGAAGGCCAGAAACAGGCCCATTTCTGGCCTCCAGAAGGGCCTCTGGAGCCTGGGGAGGCCGTTTTCACCCTCCCGGAGGCTGTAAGAAAACCTCCAGAGCTTGAAGAGGGAAAAAACACCCCCCCCCCATGTGCAGGAGGCTGACTAGGCCACGCCCACCATGCCCATGCCCACCCAGCAACCGGGCAGAGACCCCCTTGCTAAAAAAATTTGAAGTCCACCCCTGGCCAAACACATCTGCCTTCCCAGTGGATTGTGGAAGAAGTGATAATGAGTGGTTACTGATAAGTAACATTTCACTTGCTGATTAGTTGGTGAACTGAATTGGCAAACAGGGAATTACTGCAAAGGAAACTGATTCCCCCCCACACACACACACACCTGAATCTTACTGACTGCAGATGCATCCATATCTCAGGGGGTTTTCTCTTGGTTGGTGAGTGCTTACAAGGATGCATCAGTGGAAGTTCTCACACAGCTTCTCTGGAATCCAACCTTCCTTCCTTCCTTCCCTCCTTCCCTCCCTCCCTCTCTCTGTCTCTCTCTTTTAACAGAATAGTTTATGCAATTAACATCCAAGGGAAAGAGTGAACTATTGTTCCTGCACAGTCTCTGCACCAACTGCCTGCCAAGTCACTGTCATTACCAGTATTTAACTCATTACTTTGTCAATCCCTTTGCCATCCATTGAAGGAAGAAAGGGGCTCTTTTTGTACAGCCAAACTCTTCTTTAGCATTCAAAAGGCCAACCCCTTTCAGTCCAGATGTGGCTATGCCTTGTTTGCTTTAACTGAGCACCCAGAACAAATTACAAAAATGGCTACTCCCCTCACCCCCACCCCCCCTTTTTTCCCCCCGATAGGCAGATCTGGATTCATGCCAGACAGATTATTAAAAAAAACAAAACAAAACACTCTTTTCAATTTCAACAACAAGAAAGAGATGGGACATGGAGAGTGGAGATACTGCCTAAAAACTGGTCAGATCAGTGGTGGGATTCAACCGGTGTAACAACTGGTTTTGCTGAGCGCGCGCTCTGCACGCGAACGCTGCATTTGAAAACAGCTCTAAAACTTACCTTCTGCAGAAGCCCCAGTGTGTAAAACAGCTGAGGCATGGCAATCCGCTTCAATCAAAGGAAATATAGGTTGGTGTAGTGCAGAGGTGGACAGGTGGACCCAGCTGATCGTCAGAGCGAACCAGTTTGCTCTCAGTTGATCATTGGAGCTACCGGTTCGCCCGAACTGGTCTGAACTGGCTGAATCCCACCCCTGGGTCAGTTACAAGAGAGAGAGAGAGAGAGCATAGCTTTCAGCTGCATATTGGATAGGGCAAGAGACTCAGAAGGGAAACATCCCAGCTAGTTTCTCAGTCTGTAAAGGAAACAGTGGGAGAACTATACTTTCAAACTTGAAAGACTGATCTTAGTTTTTGCCATGTAGACCAGACTGGAAAGATGGACTGATAAACAACTTCTACTTTATTATAAAGCCGTGTTTAACAGAACCTTGCAAGGGTCTGGTTACACTCACGCTTACGGTAGCGGCCAAAATTGTGGAAACTTTTCGGGAAAAGTGTATTTTTCTAAACAACAACTAATAACATCACTTTTTTTTAATAGTACCATAAAATTATGTATCAATGGAAAGATAATTTAATCAAGAATGCAATGCAATAACTTTTATGAAGGATTTGCTATTAGAATTGCAGTTACAGTATAAAGAAGAAAAGTGAAACACGTAGAAAAAAATGAGATAGACAAAAATGATCACCATAGAAAAAATGAGATAGACAAAAATGATCACCATAGAAAAAATGAGATAGACAAAAATGATCACCATAGAAAAAATGAGATAGACAAAAATGATAACCATGTCAGTTAATACTTAGTTGGGTAACCTTTAGCATGAATTACGGCCTTACAACATCTTTCCATAGAGTGAACCAAGTCTTTTAGTTCTGCAGCTGTTCTAATGTGAAACCAAAATTGGATTATGGCTTCTATTAACTGGATTTTATTGCTGGGTCGCTTCTGACTAACAAGTTTCTTTAGTCAGCTCCATAGATTTTCAATTGGGTTAAGGTCTGGGCTCTTCCCAGGCCATTCCAGCAGTGGAATAGGATTATCTTGACACTCCCCCCCCCCCAAAAAAAGTGGTGTTATTAGCCATCAGACCTGAAAAATATACTTTTCCCAAAAGGTTTCCACAATTTTGGCCACTACTGTATGTGAGAGACGAAGGTGACAGTGTATTGAAAACACGAGTGTAGTATGGTAGCAAAGCAGTATTTCTCCAGCTATTGCTAATGTATAATTCCTAGCATCCCTAACAATGAATTATCTGACTACCATTGCTGGGAATTACCATCTAATGGGCCACACATTTTCCAGCTCTTATACAGGGTATGTAGGAAAAGGTGGCTCTGGATCATGTATAAGTTTTAAGGACCAATGGCAGCTCTCCTAGAGTGAGGCAGTTATTTCTCTACCAGGATTTTGCTTGGTTTCAATGTGTCTCTTTTACTAAGACCTTAGAAGACCACAAGAGTTGACATTTCATCTCTGCCTGTATGCTAAGCAAGATTGGATCTAGTTAATACTTCAGTGAGAGACCAGTCAGGTTTATAGGCTAGTCTGGAAAGCTAAAAGGCAATGGCAAACCAATTCTGTCCTGTTATGAAGAATACTGCAAGGCTGCATCATGGTGTCACTGGGTAATGCACTCAACTCAGAGATTATCTCAACCGTTGCCCAGTCACCATTTTTCCCCCTCTAGCTACATTGTAAAAAAAAAATGCATTGAGCGCTCTCCAGGGTGCTGATTGTGATTTACTGGAATCTGCTGTGACAAAGTCAATGCGATCCAACTTATCTGATCTGTCATTGTCTTGATTGATTATATATGACATATCTGATGGGGTCCGACTTATTCAATTGTGATCTGAACTGACTTCTTCGGCTTGTCTGTCTTTGCTTAAGCGTGATTTATTTCAGCCTGAATCTGAGTGACTCATCTTGACTCGTCTTAGGGGGTTTTATTCCTTCAGGAAGTAAAACAGAAATATAATACGATCCTGAAGAATGATGTCTCTTCTTATAAGAAGCAGGTATCAGCTTGATATAGAAACTGATATCAAAATTAACTACGATGAATCCAATGAGGGTTATGTTTTAACAACGAAAAGTGAAAGTATTATTACTGGTGGTATTGTTACCATTATTAAAACTATTGAATGAATCTGGGAAAATACCCCCAAAAGATTCTTATGCAAAGAGAGAGACAAATCTTCATCCATTTTAATCAAAGTTAAACCACTGGGTCGGTGGTAAGGAATGTGCAAATCTTTTTATTCTGAAGAGCTGATTTCATACCTTAAAAGGTAAAGATAAAGATAAAGGTAAAGATTCCCCTCACACTTATGTGCTAGTTCTTCCCGACTCTAGGGGGCAGTGCTCACCTCCGTTTCAAAGCTGAAGAGCCAGCGCTGTCCGAAGACATCTCCGTGGTCATGTGGCCAGCATGACTAAATGCCAAAAGCGCACGGAACACTGTTACCTTCCCACCAAAAATGGTCCCTATTTTTCTACTTGCATTTTTTACATGCTTTCAAACTGCTAGGTTGGCAGAAGCTGGGACAAGTAACGAGAGCTCACCCCATTATGCGGCACTAGGGATTTGAACTGCCGAACTGCCAACCTTTCGATTGACAAGCTCAGCGTCTTAGCCACTGAGCCACTGCATCCCTGCATAACTTAGGATCTATCAAATGCCTTTCAAATGTTGGATTGATTCAATAAAACTATGTTGCTAAAGCTCATCTTTTGAGCACATACACTTCGATCAATTGTTGATTTTTTATTTATTTATTTATTTTTGAGTCAGTATTCCAAACCAAGACTTGGAATTGACTTAGATATATGAACTGAAGTGAATTTAAATCCACTTCCTGATTCATGTGGGATCTTGCTGGATTTGTGCACCTCTGCTATGAAGCTGCCTAATACCAATTCAAATGTCCTGATTGTGTAAACGTTTTCTGTTCTCTACATTTAAGAATCCATGAATTCTGACTAGGAAATATATATTCCAAATTAATCATGGCCACTCCAAATTTGTCCAAATTTTAACTGAAATGAGCAATGCATTTATCTCCCCTGATGTAAAACAAGCCATATCTAAAATATGCTTACTATGTTAAATAGGGTTAAAGTGAGAGGGATCTCATTCTTTACATTACCGCAGAATTAATTGATGTGTTTAATCAAAGAGATGCTACTTGGCAACCACATAAAGCATCTATTCTCTTGAGATCCTCTGAACAATATTGGCAGACGGATTGCCTTTAAACAAACACAAAAGACACATTAACAGGCAAAACATACTTGGATCCGAGTTCCATCGGTATTAATTTTATGTTAAAAATATATACAATTTGCCACTCAAAACGGTCTTCTTTTGCAAAGATTCTAAAAACCAGCAGGGAATATAGTATGTGATGCTGCAAATAGGAAAAACAAAACAAAACTGAATATTTGCTACAGAAGAAATAGAACCGTTAATTGTTCTATTCATTACTTAACTTCAAATCATTTACAGAACGATCTTGCTGTATGGAATGAGAATACCTAATTATTTACTATCTATCTTATCTATCTTATCTATCTATCTATCTATCTATCTATCTATCTATCTATCTATCTAAGGAGCCTTGGTGGAGCAACGGACTAAAGCACTGTTAAATAGCACTTAGTTGCCAGCTGCCTGCAATTACTGCAAGTTCGAATCTCACCAGGCTCAAGGTTGACTCAGCCTTCCTTCCTTCCGAGGTAGGTAAAATGAGGACCCAGATTGTGGGGGCAATAAGCTGACTTTGTATATATATAAAAAAGAACACCGCTTGGGGGGGCCAAAAGCCCTACTAAGCAGATATATACAAAAGTATGAAGGCTATTGCTTAACTCATTGTAAGCCGCCTTGAGTCTCCAGAGAAGGGCGGCATATAAATCGAATCAATCAATCAATCAATCAATATCTACTTAGCTATCTAGCTACTTAGCTATCTATCATCTATCTCTGTCTGTCTGTCTGTCTGTCCATTCTAATATGACAAACTGCAACTAGTAAAAATATAAGTTGGTTTGATTATGTTCTTTGTATTACAGTTTCCTTAAGTTGTTGTGTACATCTGTGTTTAAAATAATTTTACCATGAACATCGATACATTAGACTTCTGAAAATTCTTCTTCCATGTAATAATATTGCCATATTCACATTTATAGCAAGTACCTTTTATACGGGATCAATCAATCAAAGCATAAAACATGTTAAGGAACAGGGAAATGGCTCCCATTATAATTTGTTGCCTATCGTATCCAGCTAGAATGAATCTGGGATATCTGTCAGCTAATGGAAAAGCTTCCTTTCCTGGTTATTATACTGGTAATATTCCTCTGGCAAGGAACATTTCCAAGTGGTTGATCGATAATTTCAATAATTATTCTGTTAGTAATGTGGGCGTACAGCTGTTGATATTGTAATTGAATTGACTTTGAGATGAACTATTGACAGCTTCTGTTTTTTTTAATTTTTTCCCCCAATTCAACAGAATGCTGGGCACAAATTAAGAAAAGGGCTTAGGACTCTGTCCATCTGTTTGCCCATCAGCAGGATAACTCTTTAAAAACTGAAACAGAATGGGATGGCATTTGGGGGATGGGGGGGACAAGCTGGAAAATGAATGATTGTGTTTGAAAATGGACCAGAAGCAGGCTAAAATCCCCCAATGCCTCCTTATGTTACAGACATTTTGCAGATTGTTCCTCATGAATAAAGATCTACTGATCCCAAATAGTTCACCAAAGTTCTTTCCTAATTATGTTACTTGGAATTAGATTCTCCTTCCCAAGAAGAAATGGCATATGCTGAGTCATGAGACGTATTAATAATTATTTATTGAATATCTCTTAGGAGCCTGGCTTGTAGGTTACATTAAGCCACGAAAACAGTTTCCGAATCATAATTACTGGATTCACACCTTATTCTAAGTCAACCGAGCCATATAATCAAATAATATAGCTAGGCTGGGCTAACTTAGACAGTAGATTGTATGACAGCATCTCAGTAGGAAGAGAACAAAACCCTACTTTTGAAAGTTAATTTTGGTTACGACGCGTACTTCCCACTCAGTTTACTATATTTTACTACTATGACTTCAACACAGCTCTCACTATAGGTTGGTGATATGATAGATCAGAATAAGCATGATAAATCAGACAGCTACCAGGATTAAGCAGGGAGGCATAAGAAAATAAAATTATCTTAACCATTTTTAATTGAAATACAGCTAAGTGTTCATATCCTCCAAATCATGTTGCTGTCTGCAGTGATTAAACTGCTTCAACATGCTAATAACTGATATTATGCATTTATGCCCAAAGTATTGACTATTAAATTACCGTATGCATAAAAATCAGAATTCAATGTGCATTACAGCAAATCCTACCAAATATAAGTGCTCCGGAGAATTAATTCTGTGCATCTTTAACTGCACTGAATAAATTGCTAACAAGTATTAAATTAACTGCTACAATCAAATGGCCCCATTTACACTAATGACAGATACAATGTTTGGCATTTCAATGTGAGCCGTTTGCATGAAGGAAATTTAGAGTTGAGCACTCCAACCGTGTGTCTGGAAAATTTCTGCTAACAAAAAGGTGTGTGTGTGGGGGGGGGAAATGCCATTGTAGTGGGCAAGTTTTGCCTCGTCGCATTTTAGACTTTTAAAATAAACAAATTGCAGGCGAAGGATTGACTTCCTGAAATTCCTTAATAAACTTCAGAGAATCTTAAATATTCTTTGCCTATGCATAAACTTTAGGTAAACTCAGTGGTGGGATTCAAATAATTTAACAACCGGTTCTCTGCCCTAATGATTTCTTCCAAAAACCAGTTCACCAAACTGCTGAGAAAGTTAACAACCGGTTCTCCCGAAGTGGTGCGAACCGGCTGAATCCCACCACTGGGTAAACTATTAGATAAAGGAGTCCCTGTGGATTTTACTCCGCTAGTCATTGTTGACCTTAGAGGTGGTGCTTATTTCCATTTCAAGGCCACTGAGCCAGCGCTGTCTGAAGACATTTTCACGGTCATGTGGCCAGCATGACATTACGGAGCACTGTTACCTTCCCACCGAAGTGGTACCTATTTATCTACTCACATTTGCATGCTTTCAAAATGCTAGGTTGGCAGGAACCGGAGCGAGGATGGGAGCTCACTCTATCACATGGTGCTTGGGTCTCGAACCTGGAATGCCAATGTTCCAGCTGACAACCCCAGGGTCTTAAGGGCTGAACCATCCCGCCACCTTGCATAAACTATATATATATATATATATATATATATATATATATATATATATATATATATATA
>WNWU01000055.1:7606072-7622560 GCA_012654045.1 Ptyas mucosa | reverse complement strand
ATCTATCTTATCCATCCATCTATTATCCATCCATTATCCATCTGTCCGTCCATCCATCCATCCATCCATCCATCTGTTATCCATCCATTATCCATCAATCCATTTATCTATCCATCAATCCATCTATCTATCTATCTATCTATCTATCTATCTATCTATCTATCTATCTTTCTATCCATCCATCCATCCATCTATTGCAAAACTATGCATGAATCTTTGGGTGTTTTTTTTTTTAGAGGTAAGGCTGGAATTCTTAATGCTATCTCCTGTTGAGCACTAAAGCAGGCAAATTATATTGGTTTGCCTGTTGACATACCATCCAATTATCTTCCTAGAGAGCCTACCTGGGTTTCAGTGCTGAGGAGAAAAAGAAAAATGCAAAGATAGACATATCTGACAACGCCAAAGACAAGAAGTCTGAAAACAAATCCATACCGGCAGACTCATCTAGGAAGGAAAATGGTACGTTGCGTACCGTCAAAACAATCGGACTCCCCAACATTTTTCTCCTCTTTTGTAAGGGGATGTTTAACTGCGCCACCATTTAAATTGACTTTCTCTTTCAGAAGAAAGGGCTAAGCCACTTGATCCACTACAAGGAGAATATTTAAATAAAATAAAATAAAACAAAACAAATCCCAGTCTCCCCCGCGGTATGACAGTGGCTCAATTTATTCAAGTGCTGATCAATGCTAAACAATCAGAGAAGTTCATGTATTATGTATTTCTCAAAAACGATGCTGGTGCTTTTTAGCGGGATGTCACAAGGTTAACCAAGTAGTAGAGACGGCCTCCCTGGAGCCCAATTGCAGCTCCTGCACTTGCTATCCACTTGGAAGAGAAACAATAAGCAGACTAAAACATTGCTTGGCAGGCATAATGAACTGCTCTCATAAACCTCAACCTTCAGAAAACATTATACTTTACAATTGGACAGAGTGGACAATTACTGGATCTCCATTTGGATGGAAACAGCCAAGCTTCGCTCCCATTCCTTAACCATATCCTCAGTAATTATTGATAACACAATTGCCTCCAATTGCCCTGTTAAGACAAGTGCATTAGCAATTAAAACCACTTGTTATGGTTTTATTTCCTGGTGGAAGAAGAATGACTCTCTTAAATCTATCCCCTTTGGGTAGGAACGGTGCCCGGGCTATTGAGGAAGGATGAATGGGGAAGAGAGATTTTACAGGAAAAGAGGGCAATTTTTTGCCGCCATTCTTTCGACGACTGTCGTTTTAGAAGGCGAAATGCAAAACCGTGGGAGGCATTTGGGATCTGTGGTGTGAATGGTTGGAAGAAGAGTTTATCTTTCCATTCCAGCTTGGATGAAGGTAAGAATGGTTGTTTCTGAAGGCTGAGGGGACAACACGTACTGGAAGCCAAAATAAAAAAATAAAAAAAAAATCAGTCCTTAATTCAGGGGTAGGAAACCTGGATGTGGAATTCCAATTATGCTTTAATTTTAGCTCCCAGTAATGGTAAACCACAATCCAATCACATTTGAAGAGCCATCAATTTGCTCTCTGATGTGCTACTGTGTCATTTGATATCTTAAACTCTGTGTGGATTTAAAATGCAATACAAATATATACAGGTGGCCCTTGAATTATGGCCACAATTGGGGACCAATTGTTAAGCAAGGCAGTTGTTAAGAGAGCCGTGCCTGATTTTGCAACCTTTGTTGCTATGGCTGTTAAATGAATGGCTGCAATTGTTAAGTGAATCACAGGGTCATCAATGACGAGAATTGAGCCCAACGTTTCTGGGACTACTCGTGTAGTCCAAGAAACTTACTGTTCCGAACTTACTGACTCAGGAAGCCTAGGTCAGAACTGTACTCAATAAAGTTTTGCATTAAGAGACGTCTCAACAGTTGGTTGGGTTCATCAGTCAGAACCTTGACATAGGATCACCAAGGAGTATGCTGAAGGAAATAAAGTTTTCAGCAGGGAACCAAGAAGCAGGTAACGATGGAATCCTTGCAACTAACTCACCAATGTATGTGGTTCCTCTCTTAGAAACATCTTCCTCTAGCATAAATAATTACTTGAGTTTCCTTTTAGGGTAGAGCAACTCGGTGCTGAAGGGCTGTCAGCTAAAGCTTGGCTCCCAAATCTCATGGTTTCTGGGCATTTATATCTCGGAGGACCTCTCATGGACTATGAATGTTAACATGCTTGCGAAGAAGGCACAGAAGAGGCTGTACTTCCTGAGAACGCTCAGTAAGGTAAATCTATCTCAGCATCTACTTCTGTCCTACTATCGCAGCACCATTGAGAGTGTCCTGACATACGACATTCTTGCAAGGTATGGGAGCAGCTCTGCAGTGGACAAAAAAGCTCTACAGAGAATTATTAAAACTGCCCAGAATATCATCGGGGTCCAGCTACCAGCCCTGGATGACATCTTCGAACCTCACTGTTTGAGGAAGTTGCATAACATTCTCAGAGACTCTTCCCATCCTGCTTACAATCTTTTTGGACTGTTGCCTTCTGGCAGAAGATACAGAACAATTCAAACTCAGATCACACATTTTCTGAATAGTTTTTATCCCAGAGCTATAATTGCACTCAACAATGAACTAAGGGGCCACCATCAGTGAACTGTTAGACAGCATTACTTGGTCTGTTGTGTGGACGTTTGGGTGGTTTACGGGCAGGGGAATGTGTGGTGTTTGTGTTTGGGGATTGTTATGTGTGTTAGACCTGGTCTTTGGGTGTTAAGTGAATTTCGGTATATGGGTATACTGTGCATATACATACAATGACAATAACGTTATTATTATTATGGTCAGTGGTGGGATTCAAGTAATTTAACAACGGGTTCTCTGCCCTAATGATTTCTTTCAACAACCAGTTTGCCAAACTGCTCAGAAAGTTAACAACTGGTTCTCCCGAATTGGTGCGAACTGGCTGAATCCCACCACTGATTATGGTACTCTAAATGTGAACTTTATGGAACAGCCAATGTTAGGAATATTGTTTTATTCAAGATTCTTGCTAAATTAAGTTCCTCACTGTTTTCTGGTTGCTAAACTCTTGGCATTAATTAATGTTTATGCTGCCATAATCTGCCAGGGCTTCTAGAGGTTATCAACAATTTAAAAAAAAATGCAAAAAAAACCCCCAACAACGATGCAGCATTAAAACATTCCATGGTAAGAAAATAATAAGGAACAATTAAGAAAGTGGTTGGCCTTGACTCTGTTTGTGACCCTGCTCTTATTAATTTTATTGTCTCACCAGGGCTGAAATTTCAGGGTTTTTTTTCTGACATTGCTGAGACCTTTGTCCAGTTACGTCCTTTAGCAGACAGTTAAGGGGGAAAGCTGTGAATCAGATTGTTTTTATTTGTAATGCAGAGATAATTATACACAGAGTTGACTTAAAAAAAAATCCTTGTTCAGTCTCCAGAAACCGAACATTTCAGATATTCAATACTGGAGCCTGTCTTCACATCAAGAGAAAACCGAAACTTATTATAGCAGAAATTATGTTCCTTTGGAAAAAGAAAAAAAAAATTCTCACAGGAAACTCAAATCTAGTTTCTCGACTGTATTACCATTTAACCATGCAAAAGCAGCTTTCTATATGAATTTATTAGCGCTTTTCGCGTTTGGCAAATGTAAGTGCTTTAAATCTCCTCCAGTATTAAATTTATTTCACAGTGGAATTAAGAAGCTGGAAGTTGAGAAGATTACGTCGCCAGACTTGCCCTGCTTTAAAACTCACAAAGATGGAAGATCTCGCAAAGAGTGCTTAACTTCGTGTCAGATTAGCGAGGGGGGCTCAGTACGAAATTAAAATTTATGATAAGAAATTTAAATAATTTACAGATATTATGCTATAATGCTATCTCGGCGTTTCGGGTTGGTGGATGCTTAGAGCGAGTGCCTTTTCGGAGGGGAGATCAAATATAACAAGAAAGAGAGGGGAAAAAAAAGGGAGAGAGAGAGAAATGAGAAATTGTATGCCCAGAGAGGAACAACAGAACTCAACTAGAGAAGTCATTAAAAACACACGCTGCCGTTATTTATTTATTAATTGAAATCTTCTAAGGAAGAAGTCTAGTTCGCTGCTTTGCTTTCCCAAAATTACATTCTTATCTTCTGGACAAAAAGTGACTTATTACTGTTTTTCCACACTTATGATTGTTGCTGCATCCCCATGATTATGGGATCAAAATTGGATGCTTGGCAACTGACTCATAGTTATGATGATTCCAGTGTCCTGGGGTCATATGGTCCCCTTATGGGACCTTCTGAAAAGCAAAGTCAATGGGGCAGTGGTGGGTTGTCCCCGGTTCGGACCGGTTCACAAGAACCGGTAGTAAAAATGGCAGGAGGCTCTGCCCACTGACCCTGATGTCATCAGAAAGCTTCTGCGCACATGCGGCCCCTTTGCGAACCAGTAGTAAAGGTAAGTAGAAACCACCCCTGCAATGGGGAAGTCAGATTCCCTAATTTAACAACTGCAATGATTCAGTTAACAACAGTGACCAGAAAGGTCATAAAATGGGGCAAAGTTCACTTAACAATTGTCTTGCTTAGCAACAGAAATCTGGGGCCCAACTCTGGTTGTACGTCAAGGACTGCTTATAGGTCCATTATTATGTGGATTAAAAAGATATAGCTTTCCCCTGTCCAATCATGTCTGATTTTTCGGGTTCAAAGCTCATCTCAGTTTTTTGGACGAAGGAGCCAGTATTGTCCAAAGACATTTTCCATGATTGTGTGGTCAGCATGGCTATATACCAAAGGTGCACAGAATGCTGTTACCTTCCCACCGAAGTGGTACCTATTTATCTACTCCAGTGGTGGGATTCAAATTTTTTTACTACCGGTTCTGTGGGTGTGGCTTGGTGGGCATGGCAGGGGAAGGATAGCGTAAAATCTCCATTCCCTCCCTACTCCAGGGGAAGGTTACTGCAAAATCCCCCTTTCCTCCCAATCAGCTGGGACTCAGGAGGCAGAGAATAGATGGGGGCAGGGCCAGTCAGAGGTGGTATTTACTGGTTCTCCAAACTACTCAAAATTTCCACTACCGATTCTTCAGAACTGGTCAGAACCTGCTGAATATCACCTCTGATCTACTTGCATTTGCATGCATTCGAACTGCTGCCCTGTTTTCCCCAAAATAAGACATCCCCTGATAATAAGCCCAATCGGGCTTTTGAGCGCATGGCAATAAGTCCAAGCGTTTATTTCAGGGTTCAAAAAAATATAAGACAGGGTCTTATTTTCGAGGAAACATGATAGGTGGGCAGGAGCTGAGGCGAAGATGGGAGCTCACCCCATCATGTGGCATTCAGTTGGGTCTTGAACCTGGACTGCTGGCTTTCCAGCCAACAAATCCACCATCTTAACCATTGAGCCCCTACATTATGTGGATCAATTCAAAGAAAATCCAGCAACCAACGGGATTAAAAACAAATATGATTTCTTGGGCAGAGTCGTGGTGCTTTTGCATGGGTAATTTTTGCATGGCTGCAAAGGCTTCCTGATGAGTAACGCATTATTAATTTTTTTTAAAAAAATCAAACAGATAACGATGATCAGACTTTGCCGATAGTCCTTAAAATAGCTGTGTGTGTAAGGCAGTAGATGGAAAAGATGTGTCTGTGATTGAAGATACACGGAGAAGTGGAAATGCTGAAGTAAACTAAAAGGTCAGAAGAATCTTCACCCCTGGGTGGAGAAAAAATAGGTCAAGACAAGAGAGAGAGTTGTATGGTATAATCCTCCAGAGGGGCAATTATCTAAACCCAAGATGTATGGAAATGAAAACTCTTGAAAGTTCTTTTTTTCTCCCCACAATGTTACATGTAAATAAATTATTCAAGTTGATTGCTTTGATCTTTGGAAATGGTTAGTTAGCATTTATAATATTTTCAACTTGGCAATATTCAATATTCACAGATCAGGCTGTGTTGCACTAATGAGGGATATTTATACCGCCTGCATTTAATAATAATAATAATAATAATAATAATAATAATAATAATAAGAAGAAGAAGAAGAAGAAGAAGAAGAAGAAGAAGAAGAGATCTAACATAGCAGAGATAGTTGTGCCTCTTTTGAAGGAAACTCTTGCAAGGATAATCAACTTGTTTTGTACATTGATATACTCGTCTGATGATAGTTATCTTGCATCTTGACTGATCTAAGTCTGAAAAGAATTGCTACAAATGTCTAAATTACTTCTCACAGACAATTGGTTATAATTGCATGTAGGTTTGTGAGGGGTACTTGGTTTTTCTTCGAGCTTGCTTGTTTTCTTGTAGACAATACATTACCTAAACTAAGTAACATCATCAGTACTAGTAGGTTTGTTTTTGTGTGAATTACTGCAAAATTGTTGTGGCCTGGTGGCGGCCAGTGGAACTCGCAGCAGAGTTGGACAGTGAGGAGGTTGGGGAGGAACATGGGCCAATCCTAGGGGTTGAGGAAAGCTCAGACAAGGGCTCTGCATCGGAGGCAGAGAGGGAGATAGACAGCAGTGAGGCAGAGGAACAGCTGGAGCCTGTTCCCAGTGTGCACATGTGCAGAGCTTCCAGAAGACAAGAACAACTCAGAAAACAGGGTTGACTTGGGAGTTAAGCCACACCTTGGAGATGACTGGCCCCTCCCATAGGAAACAAAAGAGGAGCGAATGGGGAGGGGGCTTTTACAGGAAACAATTTGTTCAGTAGTTTCAAGAGTGGAAAGTTCTGTTCATAGCTCTAAGAGACTCTGTGCCAAGTTTTGCCTTACTCTGCGTTTGGAAACAAGCAGCTTGCCAAGCGAGATAAGGTATGTTGATAAATATTCCTTTGAAAAACTGTTTGGACAAGCCTTGCTGACTGTGAATGAAAGTAATTCATAGTTGTTTAAATAAAAGAGGTTTTGCTGGGATCAAGACTCTGCTTCCTGCTTTTTAAGGGAGCCTAGGTCAGAACAAAAATAATGGAAATATTGTATTTTATATCTGAAGTTGTAGAACTGTGGTCGACCATTTCTGCATTCTTCCGGTTCTCCATCATCAAAGAGAGAATGTCATTTTGAATCTCCGAAGCAGCTTCCTTAACTTAGCTACTTTGGGATGCCAGGCAGAATCAGACCTGGTTAATATCAGATAAGTAGAACTCAGAAAATTTGAAGCAATTGACTCTTCTAGGAAACAACAACAACAACAAATCCTGGATCAGATGCTACAAGATACTTCCATAATACCTCTAAGAAAATTGTGTTGATGCAGTCATCAAGAGTCATTCTTCACTGAATTGTGTTTTTACTTTTACCACTCCCCGCTGAATACCCCAAATTTATTCTACTCCCAAATCCAAAAACACAAAATAGTGGCAGGAACACGAGCTGTACATTACAGAAGACTAGATTAAAGCATCATGGATGTCATTAACCAAGGCAGACCTTGAGAACATAGATATCAAATTGCTTGAAAGCAATTTGTGAATTTCTATTCTATGTTGTATCTTTGAAGCGTTGATGGGCAAATGCCTATATATATATATATATATATATATATATATATATATATATATATATATATATATATATATAAACACACACACACACACACATACATACACACACAAAATAAATATATACATAATATATATATAACTAACACACTATATATATATATATATATATATATATATATATATATATAGTACTGGAGAATGAGTCTTTGTGTTATCAGCTCTCCCATGTTTATAATGGATATCTGCAGAGGTCTAGACCATAATGAAGAGATGTACAAGCATCTGTGAACTAGCCCTCAGGAATACTTCTAATTCAGAGCACATAAAAACAAGCCTAGGTTTTTGTCCCAAGAGATAAAGTCTGGCAATATTATTAAGAGACAACATGAGGTTGTACTCTTGGGCTTCAAGAGGTCTCACAGATTTCTCTGTACTTTAAAAACAACAACAGAGAGTTGAACTCAAAACAGAATCCAGGATCAGGTTTTAAGACACCAGCAGTCTGACAGTTCCTTGCTCTACTTGCCTGCCCTTTTGAAAATTCTAGATTATAACAGACACATTTAAAACCCTCACCTGCAAAAGGTGAACGTAAGGGGGTTGGGTGGGGAATACCAGAAAGAAAAAGCAAGCAAGCAAGCAGGAATGGATTTAGTGATGTTCTTGCTTTTATCTCTACACAATATGTGGTTTATCTGTGCTAAAGAATCCAACAACCATGAAAAAATAATATGGGATAGGATGAGGAGAGGAGAGGAGAGGAGAGGAGAGGAGAGGAGAGGAGAGGAGAGGAGAGGAGAGGAGAGGAAGGGCAGGAGAAGGAGAAGGAGAAGGAGAAGAAGGAGAAGGAGAAGGAGAGGAAGGGCAGGAGAAGGAGAGGAGAGGAGAGGAGAGGAGAGGAGAGGAGAGGAGAGGAGAGCAAAATTTAGCTCCTATGTTTCATTTCCACATTTTTGTCAACTGAGATTGCATGTGGGAATGACTACCTCCCATGGCTTCCCAAATAGCAAGAATCAAAAACCTGCTTCTTTTAGGAGACCATGAATTTCAACTTCCATCAGCCATAAACATTAAAGCCAATAGCAGAGGACAATGTGGAATTGGATTTTGGATATGAAACCCGCTCTGCACTTGGCTCTCAGGTCTGTTGTACGCTGGCCAATAGCTAGATATGCCTTTCCAGGCTGAAGGTCCTACAAAACCAGCTGAGTCCATGTGAGCAAGTGCTCTGCTTTGTAGCGACCCTTGAAGTGCCTTGGCTGATCCTGTGCATTGATGCCTGTGCCAGGGTCCTTCTCTCTTTCCCTCTTGAATTTGCTGCATTGCTCTCTTCTACAGCTCCGACCTGGATCGAGGGCATCTTTGCGGCAGTCAGAATAACAGAACAACAGAGTTGGAAGGGACCTTGGAGGTCTACTAGTCCAACCCCCTGCCCAAGCAGGAGACCTTACACCATTCCAGACAGTGGTGAAATGTAAAATTTGTTGCTACCGGTTCTGTGGGCGTGGCTTGGTGGTGGTGATGGAGGTAATGTGACTGGGTGGCGTGGCCAACTTTTTTTTTTTAACTTTTAAAAGCATTTTTTCTACAACCTCTTTGGTCAAAGAGGTTGTAAAATGCTTTTTAAAAGCCTCTGACGATCCCAGCTGAGCCGCGGGATCATCAGAGGCTTTTTTTTAAAAAACTTTTAAAAGCATTTTTTTCGGCAGAAGAGGTTGTAGAAAAAATGCTTTTAAAAATAATTTTAAAAAGCCTCTGATGATCGTGCGACTCAGCTGGGCATGGAGGGAGGGCAGGGATTTTTGCTATTGGTTCTTTGAACCATCTGCCACCATTGCTACCGGATTGAGTGATTCGGTCTGAACCCGGGAGCATTTCACCCCTGATTCCAGACAAATGGCTGTCCAATCTCTTCTTAAAAACCTCTGAGCCTAGTTTTCAAATTTCTAAATGATTCCAGATTTCATGTTCTTGAAATGCAGTTGCATATTACATTTGATTTCTCTGTAAAGATCCCCAATGTAAGAATGATAAACAAACAGAAGAAACTCATTAATTAGGCCTCCCTCCCCCCCCACCCTGATCAAAATGCAATATTGGACTTCATTAACCCATCTGCTATTTTTAAAAAAGATTTGGCCCTGTTACATATGGTACCTCTCTTAACCACTCTAATTTTCCTGAAGGAAATAGGAGGTATCCAAGTGGAAAGCTGGCCCAATGAAGCTTTGCTTTAACTTCCGAGTCAAAATAATAAAGTTGTACTGTATGAGTGCGAATGAAAAGGCAAACCATTTTTCTAATTCCCACCCACTCACGTCAGCTATTCGCTCTTGCATTGTCCTTTTCTTTTAAATAATAATAATAATGAAAACCTGTAATACCTTTAGAGCAGTGGTGGAATTCAAAATATTTTTACTACCGGTTCTGTGGGCGTGGTTTGCTGGCCGTGGTGTGGCTTGGTGGGTGTGGCAGGGGAAGGATACTGCAAAATCCCCATTCCCACCCCATTCGGGGGCCAGCCAGAGGTGGTATCTGCCGGTTCTCCAAACTACTCAAAATTTCCGCTACCGGTTCTCCAGAACCTGTCAGAACCTGCTGAATAGCACCTCTGCTTTAGAGGTGTTTTCATGCAGGAAACATCATGGAGGGCAGGGCATGAGTTCCTCTGAGGCAAAATTAATCCAGCCATATTCCTCATTGTTGTTGTGGCCTGCCAGTGTTGTGGCCCGCCATCAGCCTGCGCTGCTTGTGGCTGATCCCAACGATGAGGAGGCTGGTGTGAGGTTGTGCCAGCAGCTTGTGCAGCCGGTGCTCGCGTCGGACAGTGAGGAGGCTGAAGAGGATATGGTGCCAGAGGCAGAGACTCAGCCAGGGCCTTCAGAACCTCCAGAGGCTCCTTCAAGTGCAGAGAGTGAAGTGGAGGAGCCTCTCCTCAATGCTGAGCATGCAGGACTGCCAAAAGGCAGAGTGGCTACTCAGGAGGAGGAGGTCTCCTCGAGAGTAAGACTTGGGGCTAATTGGCCACTCCCTTAGCCTATTTAAGTCGCTCTCAGTTAGCAATTGATGCTGGAAACAACATTTAATTATTACGCAGCACATTTTGGAGAGTGAGTTTCTTATCACATCTTGGTTTCTGGGCTGGTTGCCAACCTTGGTTGGACTTTGTTTATTCTTTGTACTTTATAGCAGGCTGATAAGGACATTTGCACTGAAAGCCTGCATTTTGAAAGGGGTCTGTTTGTAATAAACGGTGTTTTTGGAGCTTGGTGTGTGTCACACTCCTTGGGATCCGGAGCTGGGGCAGAACAGCCAGCTACCAGCGGAGCTGGCGGCAAACTTGGATGATGAGGAGGTTGGGGAGGAACTTGGGCCAGTGCTGGAGTTGGGGGAAGGTTCTGATGGATGCTCTGTGTCGGACACAGAGATAGAGCCAAGGTCGTCCGACATTTCCCTGCCACCCGAGAGGCAAGTGCCTTTGGAGGCTGATATTTATTTTATTTTTATTTTATTTCTAATTTATATACCGCCTTTCTCCCTGAGGGCGGTGTACAACCAAGATTAAAAAAACATGTAATACAAACATAATATATATATTATGTATATTGAATATATATATATTGAATATATATATAAATTATGGCTTCAATTTAATTTTTTTTTAAACCCCTATAAACATTTAAAATATTTCTTAAGCCAGCCTGGCTTGTTTGAAAAAATGGGTTTTAAGGGCACGGTGGAAGGGCACGGTGGAAGGCGCTGAGGTCTTGAGTTCTCCTTATCTCAGGGGGCAGCTGGTTCCAGAGGGTAGGTGCCCCCACAGAGAAGGCTCTCCCCCTGGGGGTCACCAGCCTACATTGTTTGGCTGACGGCACCCCGAGGAGGCCCTCTCTGTGGGAGCGCACGGGTTGGTGGGAAGTCATTTGTGGCAGTAGGCGGTCTCGCAGATACCTAGGCCCTATGCCATGGAGCACTTTAAAGGTGATAACCAACATCTTGAAGTGCACCCGGAAGACCACCGGGAGCCAGTGCAGCTCGCACAGGAGGGGTGTTACATGGGAGCGCCACGTTGCTCCCATCACTACCCGCGCGGCCGCATTCTGGACCAGCTGGAGCCTCCGGGTGCTCCTCAAGGGGAGCCCCATGTAGAGAGTGTTACAGTAGTCAAGGCGAGAGGTGACTATGAGTGAGGAAAAAGAATAGTTGGGGCCAGTTAGGAGAGGTGAGCAACGGAGGACAAGGAGTCGACTCGGGAAGCAAAGCACACATGGATGCTGAATGGCCTTTCCCTGGCTGGGGAATAAATAGAAGCAAAGGGAAGTGGTTGTCGTAGGAGACAACAGTTCGTATTTCTGAAGATTGGTGGGGAATCCAGTCAGAGCTGAAGACGCTTCTGGGGTGAGAAGTGAAACATCTTCAAAGAAAAACCAGAAAGTCAAGTTGCGTCTTGGGAAAAAAAAACATCTTTGGGACAACCATGACCTGAATGATTGAGAATCTCCATAGACATCAACTATTTTATGTTCTATGGTTATCTATAGTGAGTTCTTTTCCACTGCTAACCTCCTCTTGGAAGGATGGGAACTGCACAGCCATTCAAGAATGTGTTTCATATGAAATGTTCAACGTTTCTTACTTGACCTTCACAATGGATCATTCAGCTGTGCGGAAAAGATCTACAAATGGGGCCAGATGTTCAATGGCTCTCACTGGCTTGTTTCTAGCATCCCATTATCTATTCCCATATTAGCATATTCATTCAAACCCGTCATATTCCACCTTTCAGTCCGAGAAACCTTCCCTTCCATTCAACCTTTGCAAAAGCCAACGCCGATAGCAAAATGAACATGCCTAGAAAGTAATGTATTTGTTTTCCCCGAAACATATAAAAACGGCTAAAAACAGACAAAGGGAAGGACTTTTGAATGCTGGAATGCAAAGTTGCATTTCCACTGGATCACCCAAAAAGAACAGTTAAAGGAAATTCTACTTCTTCTTGTCAATAACAAGTGGTTTTCTTTGGGTAGATGTTGAGCGATCATGGATAATTATGCTTCTCCACTTGTCTACATCTATCTGTCTTGGCAGTGATGAAATTCATTTTTTTTAATATATATATATTCAACATTTACATCTTTAAAATCTTAGTTACACTTTCAACAGCTTTCCAATACTGGCGTCTTTAGTAATATCCATTTTATCCTTTAGCCAATTATATACATATGCATTATGTTTGTTAGATACTTATTCATATAGTCACTACATAATACATACCTACTACACATTAAATATTATCTTTTCATTATAATATCTTCTCTTAACAATCACTATACATTGATTTTAGATTTCTTTTCCAGCCAGTTATACCACCTATTCCATATTTCATAATAAATTGTTTCCTCTCTGTCTTTGAGTTCCATCGTTAACTTATTTGATTCTGCACATTCTAGCACCTTTTTTATAATCATCGTGTTTAAAGGAGTATATGGTTGTTTCCAGGAGTGGTGAAATTCATTTTTTTTTTACTACCAGTTCTGTGGGCGTGGCTTGGTGGGAGTGGTGTGGCTTGGTGGGCATGGCGTGGAAGGATACTGCAAAATCCCCATTCTCTCCCCACTCCTGGGGGAAAGATATTGTAAAATCTCCATTCCCAACCCATTTGGGAACCAGCCAGACGTGCTATTTGCCAGTTCTCCGAATTACTCAATATTTCCACTACCAGTTCTCCAGAACCTGTCAGAACCTGCTGGATTTCACCCCGTGTCTTGGGTTTTGTCACGCACACCATCTGAAACATTCTTCCTTAACATAAAACACATTAGAGTGCTTAGTTGCCAGTGCAAGCAACTAATCAAAGCAGGGAGGACTTTTTCTCTGCTTTATTTAATGTGATGCACAAGCTGAGAACTCCGGCTTATTTTTCCTCCTAACAAGGAAGAACACTGTGAATAAACCACCAATGGAGAATTTGTGGTTTGCTTAGTTGCTTCTGTTGGCAGGAAGAGAGCCAATCTGGAGCCATCAAATTCCTGCTGTTTTTGCTAGCAAAAAGAAGTGCCGGAATTCTGATTTCCCTTAGTGCTTATGTCACTAAGGATTATGAAAACTAGACAGAGCATAAGAAGTTCTCCAATGTTGTTTCCAGCACTCTGTACTAACCAAGTAAAATTATTAAGGATCACTTGTTAAATTCTGTCCTTTGCACAGGCCCCTTTGAGTTGATGCCAGATCTTAATATCTGAGATACCCTGTTTCCCTTAAAATAAGACATCCCCTGATAATAAGCCCAATCGGACTTTTGAGCTCATGCACTAAAATAAGCCCCTCCCTGAAAATATTTAAATGTATGTGCAGTCGGTCCCCACCATTTCCTTTGGTTTCCTCTTCACACCCCAAAATAATAAGACCTCCCCAAAAATAAGGCCAAGTGCTTATTTTGGGGTTCAAAAAATATAAGACAGGGTCTTATTTTCGAGGAAACACGGTAGTATGCTCAGGTAGTCCTTGACTTACCATCATAACTGAGCCCAAAATTTATGTGGTTAAGTGAGACATTGGTTAAGTGTGTTTTCCTCCATTTTACGGCAAGCAAGTACCAAGACACTGCAACCATCATAAATGTGAGTTTGTTGTCAAGCATCCGAATGTAAATCACATAACCATAGGGATGCTGCAACGGTCATAAGTGTGAAACCTGGTCATAAATCACTTTTTTTTCCAGTGCCATTGTAACTTTGAATGATAGATAGATTAACAGAGTTGGAAGGGATCCTGTAGCTCATCTAGTCCAACCCCCTGCCCAAGCAGACCCTACACTGTTTTTGATAGATGGCAGTTCAGTCTCTTCTTGAAAGCTTCCAGTGATTCAAAAGCTCCCACAACTGCTGAAGGCAAGTTTAGTGAATGGTCACTAAGGGAATTGTTGTAAGTCAAGGACAACCTGCATGCAACTTTTTTTCCCCCTTTTCCCTTGAACTATGACAAGAATGGTTGTAAAATGAGGCAAAATTTTGATGAGGGGACTGGAGGCTAAAAGATATGAAGAACGGTTGTAGGAACTGGGTATGTCTAGTTTGAGGAAAAGAAGGACTAGGGGAGACATGATAGCAGTGTCCCAATATCTCAGGGGCTGCCACAAAGAAGAGGGAGTCAAGCTATTCTCCAAAGCACCTGAGGGCAGGACAAGAAGCAATAGGTGGAAACTCATCAGGGAGAGAAGCAACTTAGAACTAAGGAGAAATTTCCTTACAGTGAGAACAATGAATCAGTGGAACAACTTGCCTCCAGAAGTTGCCAATGCTCCAACACTGGAAGTTTTTAAGAAGAGGTTGGATAACCATTTGTCTAAAGTGGTGTAGGGTTTCCTGCCCAAGCAGGGGGTTGGAGTAGAAGACCTGTTATTCTATTGTCTAAAATTCACTTAACAATTGTCTTAACTTAGCAACCAAAATTTTGAGCTCAGTTGTGATTGTAAATCTAAGACTACCTGTAGATTCAATCCTTACTATTTCTGCTAGGAAACTTCTAGTGTTTACACAGAATGTTACCTATCACTCAAATCTGGTTTAAACAGCAAGTATTATCTCCCTGGAAAACAAATAAATTAAACAAACAAATACACATAATCCAAGAGAATGTTAATTTCAAGAACATCATCCCTTTCTCTGAACAACTTATTTTCATTTTAGAGTTTAGGATCTATTAGAAAATCGTATCTAATGAAAATGATGGCAAGCAATAACCCACTTAATTAAAAGTGGGCTTACTGAATTATTTTTTTTTTAAAAAAAAGCAAGATGCAAATCACGGAAGCATAATTAAAATAATGTCAGTAATCCAGTCCAAAAATGTTTTCTTACAGGATTTATCTGAAGACAGTTGTAAAATTGTGGCTTACTTTAAAAATTATAATACAGGCATTATACCCGTTCAGAAATAATTTTCTACCTTCGGTATTTATCTTTCTCCAAAGGCAACACCAAGGCATAATGAAAAATTTATTCTTTTAGCAGTTTCACGTTTTTATAGCAGATTAGATGAAATTTTAATATGAAAATGGATGGATAAGTGAGATAGAATGGATGAATCAAAGTTGCACTACAGCTATCACAAATTGAGACATTTTTAGACCAGTGAAGCTTGAAAAGGTCACTTTTTTTATTTTTATTGTTGTTGCCAGAGAAGAACTATACTGATTTGAAGGAATAAACTCTCTCTCTCTCTCTCTCTCTCTCTCTCTCTCTCTCTCTCTCTCTCTCTCTCTCTCTCCCTCCCTCTCTCTCTCTCCGAGTCTGTCTCTGTCTCTCTGTCTGTCTCTGTCTGTCTCTATCTCTCTGTCTCTGTCTCTGTCTCTGTCTCTGTCTCTGTCTCTGTCTCTGTCTCTCTCTCTCTCTCTCTCTCTCTCTCTCTGTCTGTGTGTGTGTGTGTGTGTATTTTCCAGATCTGATGGATTCTACGAAAAACAATGGCAAAAAGAAATTATTTCCGCTTGCCGGGTGCCTGATGTAAGTTTCTTCCTTAAAGAATGTCTAGGCCAATCAAGGCAAATCAACGTAACTTTTCCATTAATTTCAAAATTCCTTCCTATCTGTTTAGGTTTCTCTACCCCTTTAATTCTATTTCCCCAAATATACAGCCCCGATGTTCATTTTTGCCTAATTATTCTATTCACCTGTCAAATGTAGACTGAAAGATAGAGAGAGAGAGATAGAAATAGAAATAGAGAGAGAGAGATTTTAGAATTCACGAAAGAGAGAGAGAGAGATGGAGAGAGAGAGAAAGAGAGAGAGATAGGGACATATTGAAATAGAGATGGAGGAAGAGAGAGGTAGAGGATAGATAGATGGATGGATGATAGATAGATAGATAGATAGATAGATAGATAGATAGATAGATAGATAGATGGATAATAGAGAGATAGAGAGAGATAGAGATAGATAGATGATAGATAGATGATAGATAGATAGATAGATAGATAGATAGATAGATAGATAGATAGAT
>WNWU01000055.1:7567180-7580563 GCA_012654045.1 Ptyas mucosa | reverse complement strand
GAATAGGAATAGGAATAGGAATAGGAATAGGAATAGGAATAGGAATAAAACAATAATAAGAATAAAATAGAATAGAATAGAATAGAATAGAATAGAATAGAATGGAATGGAATGGAATGGAATGGAATGGAACGGAACGGAACGGAACGGAACGGAATGGAACGGAACGGAACAGAACAGAACAGAACAGAATAGAATTCTTTTTTGGCCAAGTGTGATTGGACACACAAGGAATTTGTCTTTGGTGTATATGCTCTCAGTGTATATAAGGAGAATAAAATACATTCATCGAGAATAAAAATACAACACTTAGTGATAGTCAAGCTATCAAATCATACTAGGAAGCAAATAAAAACAATATAAATTGAAAGATACAAGCAACATGGTTATAGTAATAAGTAGGAAGAGATAGATACCAATAAGGAAGAGAAGAATAATAGTAATACAGTCTTAGTAAATTATTTGACAGTGTTGCGGGAATTAGTTGTTAAGCAGAGCGATGGCATTCAGGAAAAACCCATAATGTAAAAAAAATATAAAATAATTATAATATATAATTATTATATAATAATTATTATATAATTATTATATAATAATTATTATATAATAATTATTATAATATATAATTATTATACATAATATAATGTAAAAAAAATATAAAATGTAAGCTGTTCCAAGCAAAGCTGCCTCTTGCAGTTGACTAATGGTGATTTTGTCAATGCCAATGGTATTCAAGTGGTACTCCAGAAGTTTTGAGATTTCACCCAAAGCACCTATCACTATTGGCTCTTTCTTTTGCTTTCCTTTGCCATAGTCTTTCTACTTCTTTTGACAATATATGTATGTTGTGATTTATTACAGTTCTTTCGCTTCTCTTCTGCTGTCTCCATGTACTTCCATGTCTACTATCCAGACTCTTTCTTTATCCGCAATTGTTAAGTCTGTGACAGGCGCTTGTCTATTTGAATTCTAAAGTCCCAGAACACGTTCGCTTCTTTGTTGCTATTGCTTTGTCTAAGAATGAAGAACAGGAAGAAGAGAGATAACAGAATAACAGAAAAGAATAACGGAGCTGCAAGGGATCTTGGAGGTCTTCTGGTCCGACCCCCTGCTCAGGCAGGAAACATTATACAGTTTCAGACAAACGGTTGTCCAATCTCTTCTTAATATTACCCTGTTTTCCCAAAAATAAGATATCCCCTGATAATAAGCCCAATCGGGCTTTTGAGCGTATGGCAATAAGGCCAAGTGCTTATTTCAGGGTTCAAAGAAAGATAAGACAGGGAAAGTTTCTGGACTTTTTTTTTCTCTTTCTAGCAGACAACCAACTCTGTGCTGTTCTTTGGGAGACTCTGATAGATCTATTTCTGCCTTATAAGGCTTCGTCAGTGAGCCCCACCCTCATCTCATGTATCCTCCCTGTAAAGGTACAATTTTTCTTCCTTTTTTCTAGGTTTTATGTTCATTTCCCTCTAGCCAGGTTCTACCTACGTAAGCCAAGATGTTATGCAGCCCTAGTTCTGTGAAATCTCATTCACGTCGCCAAGACACTTCCAATTTTATGCGGGAGAAAACTTGAATAACCAAAGACCTACACACACACATACACACACACACACACACACACACACACACACACACACACACACACACATATATATATATAATAAATTTATTTATATAAATGTAAATTTATTCTATAATTTAAAAAACAAACAAATAATATTCTCTATTTGCTTTGAAACCAGAGGTAAGTAAATGTTATGTAAAGGTGGGGTGTTTATTGCTTTACTAAAGAACTCTGAGCCTGCATAATCCAAACAAATTAATTTGATTTGCATACACAATCTAATTTTGCACGTATATTCCGTTGGTGATTTAATTATGTCAGGAGCTGGACGGACAACTATTGTACCTCCAATCATTTTTATGTCGTGGATTGATTATTTGATAGACTGTGTTCATTACTTTTTGTTAAGTAATTTACCACTTAATAAAATCACAGTTAGATCATCCCTGTATTCCCACTGGGACCTTAAAAAAAATCATTATTAATAGCAAGCCATTTCATCATCCCTTGTGTACACACATCAATACACAAACAAAAGCGCCAAAGCAACTTCAAAACTTTGTTACAGTCCTGTTCTTAGAGCCTATATTCTTCGAAAACGTAATTTATATTGAAATCTGGTCAACTAACTACTTACTTAATGTCTAAGCTTTAAGATGATGATGATGATGATGATGATGATGATGATGATGATGATTGACTGTGGCAAAAGATAGTAAAGACAGTACCAATAATAATAGCAACTTTAGTATTTAGTAGTTGGTTTCCTAGAGGTGATTAACCTGACTGACTGCTCTTTAGAAGGCCAGATCCTGAAGATGAAACTCAAATATTTTGGCCACCTAATGAGAAGGAAAGACTCACTGGAGAAAAGCCTAATGTTGGGAATGATGGAGGGCAAAAGAAGAAGGGGACGGCAGAGAATGAGGTGGCTGGATGGAGTCACTAAAGCAATCGGCGTGAGCTTAAATGGACTCCAGCGGATGGTAGAGGACAGGAAGGCCTGGAGGAACGTTGTCCATGGGGTCGCGATGGGTCGGACACGACTTCACAACTAACAACAACAAGTTGGTTTCTTGATCTGGTCTATTTTGAGACAAGTTTTTTTTGAGACCACTGTTCTCGCCAGTTTATCCTGTTCTTTGGCCATACAAGGTTATGAAGAACACAGAAACCAGACTTTCGAAATCTTTAAAAATTGAGCTTTGGAGCACCTTTGTTAAGATCCAGATACTATCTCCTGCTCTATATTGCCTTATTACAACCCATGACTCTATTTTCCCCATGGGTCCCATCTGCAAGAGCTTGGCGTCATCTGGGCCAGCCTCTAAATCAAAGCAAGGGTAGCAATTTCTCATCATTCTAACTTCACTGCTTTTATAGAGAAAACAAGCATAAAGGAATAAAAGCAGGAGAAGACCTTTTCAATCCATGTTTCAACATGTCACACAGATACCGGACCGAACGGCTATGCAATGGGTTAGAACACCCAGTAAAACTGAAATAATGGAGTTGGAGAAACTCGCTCTCTATGGTTCGTTCCTCTAGAGCAGTGATGGCTAAACTTTCTGCCATTGCATGGCAAAAGCAGGGGGGAGCACGGGGGATTGCCCACACCCATAATTTAATGCACCCCGCCCTGCATGTGTGTACGACCCCCCCCCTCGCTTTTGGCATGTGATGGCACAGTGGGCCCAGTAGGCCTGTTTTTCACCCTCTCCAGGCTCCAGAGCCTTTCTAGGAGCCTGGGAAGGGCGAAAACAGCCTCCTCCCACCCGGAGGCCCTCAGGAGGCTGGAAATGGCCCGTTTGACGACTTCCAGTGGCCCGAAAATCAGCCGGCTGGCATGCATATGTGTGCCGCAGCTGAACTAGGGCAACACTCGCATGCCCACCGATATGGCTCCAAGTGCCACCTGTGGCATGCATGCCATAGGTTCGCCATCATAGCTCTAGAGAGAACGAATGCTTTCTTTCTGACAGAGTTAAGTTTTCTGCCAGAGATGCCAGTGTTTTGAGTTTGAATCTGTCCTGGGGAACCAAAGTGCTTGCTACTACATCAATATTAATTTTGGAGACCCAGGTGAGGCAGGATTTATCTTGGCTGCTAAAAGCTTCACCCGTGAGTCTCCCTAGCTAAGAACATGAAGTTTCACCCAAGGGATCCAGATGTTCTTACCTAGGCTTCCCCAGCAGCAGGAAGCTGAGTCCTCATCCCGATAAACCCCTTTTATTTAATTTACAGTGAATTCCTCTCCAGCAAAGTCTTTCCTCTCCCACAGTCTTTCAAGATAGTTCACAATTACTGACTTTTATCAGGCTTGGAGAGTGGCCAGGCCGATATCTTTCAGACTCCATACTATAACAGACAATACTTGGCAAGAATGTAGGAGTGGATCTTCACCCAAATCAACTAATTGTCTCCTGCAAACTCCTCTCCCTTTTGCTCCTCTATATTCCCTATGGGAGGGGCCATTCACTGTCCACCTGTGGCTTTACTCCTGAGTCGACCCTTGTTCCTTAGCTGTTCCCATCTCCTGGCAGCTCTGTGCATGCGCACACTGGGAACAGGATCCAGCTGTTCTTCTGCCCCACTGACGTCCGACCCTGAAGGCAGCTGAGAACTGTCAGACGGCCCTGGCCCCCTCTCTGCCTCCGACGCAGAGCCCTCATCAGAGCCTTCCCCAGACTCCAGGACTGGCCCATGTTCCTCCCCAACCTCCTCACTGTCTGAATCTGCTTCCAGATCCACTGGTTGCTGGCGGGCCACAACACCAGACAATGTCAATTCCGAGAATGTAAGAACTTGCAGTCCCAATGCATCTGAAAGGCACGGGGAGAAGGATGAGCGTGTAATCTACATCTCTCTTAACTGCAGTGGGTTATTCATCTAAAGAAAATCAACCCCCAAACGGTTAATTTAATCAAAAGCAACCTAATATCTGATCATTTGAATACATAATCGGTGCACAGTTGCGCTCAATGGAGAATTGATTCCCCCCCTATTAAAACAAATACAAGTCCAGGTGATGTCTATATATTACAATCATCTCCACTAATGTGATTACAGCATGTAAACTGATTACAATAATTACGCTGGATTATTTGTATGTGGGAAGTAGAAATGAAGGGACAAATCAACTGTCTCAAAAAAAAAAAAAAAACCCCACACACCAAATAAAACAAACAAAATGTATTGGAAGAATTGGGTTATAAAAATCTAGCTTTAAAATAAATCATGCAGGTTATTTCGCGTTTTGGTTTATATTGGCAAGGTTTTGCAGTGCGTCAAGTCAGAGACAAACGTACAGATTAGATTGCACAAATACAATCACATTTGCATCTGCAATCACCATCACAACATATTCGCAGATGTTTACATGAATGTATGTAGTTAATCAAGATCAAAATGATGGCCAGGCACCGTGGCTTTTCTAGCATACCGTATTTTTCAGAGTATAAGACACACCGGAGTATAAGACGCACCTTAGTTTTTGGGGAGGAAAATAAGAAAAAAGCTGATTGGCAGGTGGTTCGGCCTCCCGGAATACCCCCAATCAGCTGTTCCCAGAGGTGAATTTTAGCAACAGGTTCCTTGGTTGTGAGCTCTGTGCCTTGCTTTTTTTTTTTTTTTTGCTTTTTTCCCTGCCTCTGAAACTTCTGAAACTCCGTTTCAGAAAAAACAAAAAAATCCTGCCTCTGAAAGCCTCCAAAACAGAGCTTCAGAAAAAAAAAAAGCCTCTGAAGCTCTGTTTGGGAGCTTTTTTTCTGAAGCTTCGTTTCTCATGCTTTTTTCAGCCTCTGAAACCTCCGTTTGAGAAGCTGGGCAAGGCTACACTCAGAGAGTAAGACGCACCCAGATTTTCACCCCCCTTTTTGGGGGGGAAAACGTGCGTCTTATACTCCGAAAAATACGGTAAAAGTCACCTTTACATACTTGCTTGCTAATGTCAGATGCAAATACAAAAATGTGGGTTTTTTGCATCGCGATCTACATTCTATCACTTCCTGACCAAGAGAGATATGTCACATCTCCTTGCTAAGGACAGAAACATCAAATTCAGCCTTCCACAAAGTAGAGGGGATCATTTGCCCCTCCCCCTTCAAATGAAGTAACTTCTCTCCCATGTAAACAGTACTATCTGCACCTCCTACAGAGATTGTCCCTGGTTGTAGGTCCCTGGTTGGTTGCACAAAATGCACATCATTCTCACTCATGAACGAAGATATATATGTATGTATGTATGTATGTATATATATATATATATATATATATATATATATATATATATATGTATGTATGTATGTATGTATGTATATGTATGTATCTCAGGATAATGTTGCAGGATCCAATCCGACTAGGTTGGTCGGTCAACTTCATGACCAAAGATTTAGTCTTCTGAGCTTTTGGACTCGTGCTGGAGCCCATTCTCAGGGAACTTTTCTCTCACCAGAATATGCACTATCTTAGTCATATTTGGAAAAATCAGGTATAATTTGCACCTCTAGAAGATAGCATTAGACCACTAAGCTACACCCTCCATGTTGGCTTAATTCCATTAAAGATCCCCAAAACTGAATACCGCTGGCTCATTTAAATACGAGCCAGCAGTGTGCAGCAACTGCCAAAAAAGCCAACACCGTTCTAGGCTGCATCAACAGAGGGATAGAATCAAGATCACGTGGAGCGTTAACACCACTTTATCATGCCTTGGTAAGGCCACACTTTGAATCCTGCATCCAGTTTTGGTCACCATGGTGTAAAAAAGATGTTGAGACTCTGGAAAGAGTGCAGAGAAGAGCAACAAAGAGGATTAGGTGACCAGAGACTAAAACATACAAAGAACGGTTGCTGGAATGGGGTATGTCTAGTTTGATGAAAAGAAGGACTAGGGGAGATATGATAGCAGCGTTCCAATATCTCAGGGGCTGCCACAAAGAAGAGGGAGTCCAGCTATTCTCCAAAGCACCTGAGAGCAGGACAAGAAGCAACGGGTGGAAACTAATCAGGGAGAGAAGCAACTTAGAACTAAGGAGAAATTTCCTGACAGTTAGAACAATTAATCAGTGGAACAACTTGCCTGCAGAAGTTGTGAATGCTCCAACACTGGAAGTTTTTAAGAAGATGTTGGATAACCATTTGTCTGAAGTGGGGTAGGGTTTCCTGCCTAAGCAGGGGGTTGGACTAGAAGACCTCCAAAGTCCCCTCCAACAGTCCCCTCTGTTATTCTATTCTATTCTATTCTATTCTATTCTATTCTATTCTATTCTATTCTATTCTATTCTATTCTATTCTATTCTACTCTACTCTACTCTACTCTACTCTACTCTACTCTACTCTACTCTACTCTACTCTACTCTATTATCAGTTGGATATGATCTACATGTTAAGAGTAAACTCTGTACCCTCCATAAATATATAAGTAGCCTGAATTACCCTGTGTAAAGACTTCTTCTTATTCCAATTGCATTTCATGACTATCTCCTGACCCACGTGGAGACCACTTCATGTCAACTCGACGTGTCCTTTGTCTTCTTGTCTCCTTGCTTGATCTTTTCCTTCACTTAGAATGGTTTCCTCTCTAGTTCCTTCTTTTCCTTGCAAGGATGGCTCATGAATCCTGCATTTCCTTTTCCTGAATTCCCCCGAGGAACCTTGGCTCCTTCAGACTCGATCTTTTCCTGTCTTATTCAAAGGAAATCTTCTGCTAAAAGGCTTTAATGGAGATGCTGAGGCTAACATTTCTGAAATAAGCTAATTTGAGCAAAGCACTGAAAGCTTTGATGGAAACACAGACTTCAGGACTGAAGCCAGCAAAAAAAGCATCTGCAGCCTTTACTGTAAAGTGATCTAAATCCCTACAGAAAAGCAAGGAAACAGCTGTGTTGCAAAATCCCAGGTTGTTTGAATTAAATCCTCTGTTGCATCCATTTTTGGAGCCATAACCCTTTGGGAATGAATTGCAAATTGGATTGTATGTTATGATTTTGTGATCTAAGAATCATTGGCCAGTTGTTGCACTTTGTTTAGTGAAGCACTGCTTCAATTGAACCTTTGTCCTGTGATTATGTAGCTTCCCTTGATAACCTTTCCTTGATATTTAACATAAGGGGGAAACGCTTGTGTTCAGGATTCAGCTCTTAGAGAAAGAGTAGCCCTGTCACTGCATTGTTGCTCGTGTTAAAAATGGCAAGAAGGCATTAATCTGGAAACATCATTCCTTAGACAGGGCTCTCGAATTTTTTCCAACAACTGTCTGTAGCAGGGACTCGTAACCTTGACATTTAAAAGAAGTACGGACTTCAACTACCCAGAATTCCCTGGCCAGCATCCTGGCCAGGGAATTCTAGGAATTGAAAAACACATAGCTTAAAATTGCCAAGACTGAGAAATACTGATTTATAGGCACCGGGTACAGATCCTTAGATGGTATATCTGAAGCAGCTTTCCCCCTCTGCTTGAGACACTGGAAATATCAACTTCCAGATCTCCTAGCGCAGGGGTCCCCAACCACCAGGCCACAGTCTATTCACAATCGGGCCACACGAGAGGTAGGCCAGCACACCCGTGCACACACGCAGCTCAACATGTGTGAGCAGCGGGCTGGTGCACGTGTTCTGACCTAGGCTCCCTTAAAAAGCAGGAAGCAGAGTCTTGGTCCCGGCAAAACCTCTTTTATTTACATGACTGAGAATTCCTTTCATTCACAGTCAGCAAGGCCTGTCCAAACAGTTTTTCAAAGGAATATTTATCAACACAGACCTTATCTCACTTGGAAGGCTGCCATGTAACTAGTTTCCAAGTGCAGTACAAGGCAAACTTGGCACAGAGTCTTTGAGAGTCACAGAACAAATGAACGAATTGTTTCCTGCAAAAGTCCACTCCCCGTTCGCTCCTCTTTTGTTTCCTATCACCTCCAAAGTGTGTCTTTACTCCCAAGTTGATCCTGCTTTCTTAGTTGTTCTTGTCTTCTGGCAGCTCTGCACATGCACACACTGGGAACAGGCTCCAGCTGTTCCTCTGCCTCACTGCTGTCTATCTCCCTTTCTGCCTCCGACACAGAGCCCTCGTCCGAGCTTTCCTCAGCCCCCAGGACTGGCCTATGTTCCTCCCCAACCTCCTCACTGTCTGACTCTGCTGCCAGCTCTGCTGGCCGCCAGCAGGCCACAATAGCATGTGTGCACAGGCATGCGACTGAACTTGTGTAAGTTGAGCTGCCCCATGCACACCTGTGCGCTGGCCCACCACTTGCATGGCCTGGTTCCCCTGTCACTTCCTGCTGGGCCACCAAGCTGCAAGGGCTGGGGACTGCTGTCCTACCGAATATGGACATGCTGTCATAGAAATTATAGATAATGGAGGCTCAATACATCTGACAAGGTTTAGATCAGGGAAAAATGCTTCAAAGAGTCCTGGTGGCGCAGTGGACTAATTCACTGTTATTAAGATCAGCTGCTTGCAATTACTGCAAGTTCAAATCCCACCAGGCTCAAGGTTGACTCAGCCTTCCATCCTTTCTAAGGTAGGTGAAATGAGGACCCAGATGGTGGGGGCAATAAGCTGACTTTGTATAAATATACAAAAGTATGAAAGCTATTTCTTAATGCACTGTAAGCCACCCTGAGTCTCCGGAAAAGGGCGGCATATAAATCAAATTTTAAAAAAAATATTGTTCAGACCAGAGTGATACAGTGATTGCAATCTATTCTAAGGAATGCGTACACCGGTTATATCTACTGCCTAATAAATATGAGGAATGATGCAAAACTTGATCTTCTTGTTGTTGCTGCTGCTGCTGCTGATTTGGAATATCAAAATGGATGACATGTTCACTGACAGCCTCTAATCAAATTTAACATGCACAGTTAATTTCCCAATATGGCTGAACCAAACCCAGATCTTTAAACGGCTAAATCCTCTACTTAAATGACAGACTAACATTTTGTTTCCTCAGACTCTTCCGTTCCACCATTTCATTTGTTAAAATATTAGCAAATAAAAAGTTTCATCCTACTGCAATGTACTTGAAAGAGGTGTGTTTTTTTAAAAAAGACAGTCCAAAATTTGTTTTCCTGTTAAAACCACTCTCACCAAATTTGGTGAGTGTGAAATCTGATAAATAATTATTCTGCAAATGATTCCGGCTGGTGTGAACTAGGCTAATTTACATCCAAATTTACAAAGACTTAATTCTCCAATAATCTATAGTACTCGGCTGATGGCTTAGTAAATGAACTACTCAAAGTCTCATTGTCTACTTGTTTATAAATTAGGCCATTAAAACCTCATCTTTTTTTTTTTTTTAGGAATTTTGGATATCAAAATAATTTGAATTACCAAAGTAGCACTTTATCCCCTCCTTCTTTAAAAAACACAATGGAGACAAAGTATTGGATTTGGGTGTAAGGAAGATGTTCTAATGAGGAATAGCAGCCAGGAGAATCTGTCTGAGAAAAAGACAAGAGAGGGAAAAATATGTTGGCAATATTCATAAATGATTCCGACAAAGTCAGAACAGAAGAGAAAAATGTTGGTAAGGTACATGACTGGTTGATGAAGAAAGATAGAATTCAATAAAAGATAATGATGAAGTAGAAGTTATGCATGTGTTAAACTTGGACTGAAAGAAATAGAGAGACCATGTCTTTATCTGTCAACCTCCACCATTTTTTTCCACCTATTTACACATCGTATTTGAACTTTAAAACCTGAACTTTAACATGCTAGGAAGAAGTACCACCAAAATCAATCTGTAGTTCCGTGTTATGCCAAAAATGGCAAATTTGAGGACAGCTCCAAAACTATTTTAGCATCAAAACAAAGTTCCTACCGATGTCTTAATAAATTGTACTCCAGTTTACATTTGATGGCAAATGTACTTCCATTAGATCAGGGCAGAGTTGGGCTGCTGGGGGTTTGCACGGGTTCAGGAGAACCTCTAGTTAAAATTCTGTGCAGTTTGGAGAACCCCCCCAAATCCCACTCCTGGCTGGGAGTCAAACGACATTTATCAAATGACAACAGCACACTTTATTCTCTTACGTGTTACATATACAGGAAAACCTTGGTACTCAACTGCTTTGAAACTCATCGAATTTGGTACACAATGAATTTTGATGTGAATACTTGGCCCAGGTGCTCATTGTTTCTTTGGTATTTAATACACAAGCTAGAACTTGTCAGTGCTTGTGACTTACCACATTATCTCTCTCTCTCTTTTTTTTAATAACTTTATTGTCATTGTACAGTGTATATTGTACATGTATACACAGTATACCCATACAACAAAATTCACTTAACACCCAAAGACCAGGTCCAATACACAGAACAATCCCCAAACACACCCCCACCCACCACAAATTCTCCACCCCTAAACCATCCAAACATCCACACAACGGACCAAGTCATGCTGTCCAACAATGGGAAAAAAATAGTTTGGTACCCATCATTTTTGGTACTCATTGGGCTTCCCGGATCCAATCAACAATGAGTACCAAGGTACCACTGTACTACAACTTGGAGAATAAAATGTGATGCAAAAATATGTAAAATATCATGGATCCAAACTAGCTTATCTATCACGGACACACAAGAAGGCTGAATTATCTGAACGATGTTCTCTTTAGTTGAATAACTTAAAACGATTCTCACAATAATACCGCCGAAGATAAGAGGATCCCATTTTCTCCTATTTGTTTAACATTGCAGTTGGGAGAGAGAGCTACTGTACCTTATTTTGAGAAGCTCATTATTTTAATGAATGTGCAAATTTTGCAAACTGAAAGGCATGTCCTAATGTTAGTCCGCCTTCAAAGGCACCGCTTTCGTACCAAGACATCAGCATTTTCCCCATCTTGATCGTCTCATTCGGCAGAAGGCGGAGGGAGCCCAATAAAAACTTAAGACTAATTTCAAAGCAAAACCCTTGACATGAGCAGTCTCAAAATTCTGGTGCCATGATGTCTTGTCAAATATGATCATAGAGCAGCTCAAACTCTTTTTCAAAGCTAGCTACTTATCACACATTACACACTGAGGCTCTCTTATTTAAGAAACCTTAGAGAACACTTTCCGTCTACGGTAATGTGTGTCTTGATTCTTCTTGCATAACTTCTAGGAGATAATATTAGATGATGGGAAGCTGTAGGTTTTGTATTTCTGGAGTGTTTTAAGGTGAGTTTAGAAAGTCATTTCTTGCACATGGTTTTGTTCCTGAATATTTCAAGGGACTGAAGTAGACTAGGGGGTCTCCACTTGGCAACTAAGACTTGGGAGAACCTCAACTCCCAGAATTTCCCAGCCACATGGGAATTCGGGGAGTTGAAATCCACAAGTCTTTAAGTTGCCAATCATCTAGATGATGATTGCAGCTTTCCAGCTCCACAATTCTAACAACAGCTGTTGGACAGTGGTGGAATTCAATTTTTTTTTGCTATCGGTTCTATGGGCGTGGCTTGGTAGACGTGGCTTGGTGGGTGTGTCAGGGGAAGGATACTGCAAAATACCCATTCCCACCCCACTCCAGGGGAAGGAGGCTGCAAAATCCCCATTTCCACCCCACTCCAGGGGAAGGATACTGTAAAATCTCCATTCTCTCCCCACTCCAGGGGAAGGATACTGCAAAATCCCCGTTTCCACCCCACTCCAGGGGAAGGATACTGCAAAATCCACGTTTCCACCCCACTGCAGGGGAAGGATACTGCAAAATCTCCATTCCCTCCCCACTCTGGGGCCAGCCAGAGGTGGTATTTGCCGGTTTTCCGAACTACTCAAAATTTCTGCTACCGGTTCTCCAGTACCTGTCAGAACCTGCTGGATTTCACCCCTGCTGTGGGGTCTTTCACTTTCAATGGATTACAGTAGATTGTCTTCAGAAAAGAGAGAATAGAAGCTTCAGAAGATGATTTCATTTAAATCAATCCACTTTTGGCTAAATCATTCACCAATACTCACCGTTTTAAAAAAACATGAAAACCTAACTTAACTTTTCTAAGAAAATGTGGGCATCAAATCTCAAATCTTGCTCTTATTAAAAAAAATTGCATGGATCCATTTAGAGCAAAGCTAGCAGAAGCCAATTTCGGTGATCTATTTCCGGAGAAATATTGGATGTATGTATTTTTATAATAAGTGATAAATAAACAATTTGTTGCAGTATTCTCTAGCTGACAATACATTTGGCATTTTAGTTTGTGCTTCCCTCCACCCAATATGCCTGTTCAAACGTCTTCAAAATGACAGAAGCAAAATTTAGAATTATCTTTTGAGTTTCTGGAGTGGTGTCAGCTCTTAGCCTCTCCTCATCTGTTCTTTCCCGCTCTGATTTTAAATCCTCTTGTGAAAAATGTATTTAATCTCAACCAGAACAAATATTTTATCTGTATCTATAATCTTACCATCTGCATCTCTTCAGCTGCCACTTTACTGATGAAATATGTTTATGGGGATTTTTTTTTTCTTTTGGAGAAAAAAAATGAATAGTAGAAAACAGCCCTCCTGCATGGAAGTATGTTTAGTTTAGTTTAATATGTCAAATGTTTCCATTGCTTTTATAAAAATAGTGGGTTTAAAAAAAAACGTGTTCAGGCTTATGCAGCGGGGAGGAGAAGATATGAATAAGGGGGGAAAAACTGAGGGAAAAAATGTCCTGTTTATTTTGCTTGCTTTTCTTTTCAATTGTAAATTTACGTTAAAAGAAAAAAGGTTGGAAAATCATCAATTCAGTGGCACAGAAAGGAAGGGAGGGAGGAGGGGTGGGAGGGAGGAAGGAAGGAAGGAAGGAAGAGTCTTAATGAAAAGAAAGGGAGGGAGGG
>WNWU01000055.1:7539831-7553411 GCA_012654045.1 Ptyas mucosa | reverse complement strand
TTCCCTTTCCCTTTCCCTTTCCCTTTCTCTTTTATCAAGCCATCTCAAGCCAGCTGACTCTGGGCAACATCCAATAACACAATGAAGTGATTTAAGAAGGAAGCAAAAATGCAAACAAATGTTGGGTATAAGACAGCTCACCTCATCCAGGACTCAACAGATGTCACTACAGAAAACTTAATCAGAAGAGGAACTAAGAGAGAAAATATGTGTCTGAGTATTTTCACCTTACATGACCCTTTAAGATTGCAAAATTATCTTTCCCCCACCTCTTTTCAGGTTGGAGTTCTTCCTTCTAACTACGGTTTGCTGTCAGGGAAGGTGGGAAAGGATGAAAATGACTCACCGAAAGTTTCCCTTTTAGATTTTAAGGATTTATTCCTCACTTTTGGAACCTGACAGGTAGAATTAGAGAGGAAAATGTTTTCACAGGTAACTCTAAGAAGATATATTCAGTATTATGAAATCTCATCTTACAAAAATCCCATAAAACTCATTCACATTTTTTAAAAAAAATACATGATAAACTGGTAACATTCAACAAAGCAATTTATCATTTCTAAAGGTTTCCAGACTTCTGGTCTATTTGCAATGGGACTGGCCTTAACTCACAATTACCAATGAGGTCAAATTCTGGAGAGACAATTTTCTTAAGAAAAGAATGATTTATCCATATTCTTAAAGATGATTTTCATCAGAAGGCTGAAACAAAGTTGAGCAGGGTTTGAGGGTTTTTTTGATGGCTAAGAAATTGTTCATAATCTTTCCGACAGATATGGGGATCCACAGTTGTGAGGGTACAATTAGGCAAAGAAACAAATATAGGCAGAATGATTCCCCCCCCCCCCAGTGTACCCCAAACTTTTGAAAATATTTGTGCTGGTTTCAGTGTGACATTTTTACACTGTACAACCATGTACATGACCTACCTTAAGAGAAACACAAAATGTAGGATGGGTTTCCGTTAATTGTGGTAGAACAGAGGCACAAATAATAATAACAACAATATTAATAGTGGAAGGAAAAGGAAGAAGAACTCCTTATCTAATATTATATTTATGTAAAGCTAGGAGTAAGAGGTTATTAATAAAAAAAGGTTATTTTATTGAATTACTGCCTCGAATCGAGCTGAGATGCAGAATCATATCAGATGCCTCCAAGATATGAAGTTTAGATAGACCTTTGTATATCTATAGTAATATTTTTATGTAATTAAAGCTTCCAGCTAGTTCAGTTTGATTATATGAATCACCAGCTACAATTGAATGTATACCATTCTTCAAAGTTTAACTGCAATACAAATCCATGTTAGATTTCTTTCTGTTCCTAATTAGCCTGGAACTCATTATTTATATGAGGATCTAAAGCTACGATACCACAAACTGATACCCAGGTTAGGATATGAGAAAGTTTAGGGAAAGGTGAAGAATTTTAAGGGGTGGTGATGGATTCCATACAGCATAATAAGTCTGAGAATTGTAATGGGGAAGTGGGAGGATAGATGTAGGACTAGAGTAGGTAGACCTGGGGAGCAGGGAGTTAAAGAAGTCATCAGCCTAGAATCATTAAAGGTAAAGGTTGCCCCTCACATGCGTGCTAGTCAATTCCGGCTCTAGGGGCCAGCGTTCATCTTCGTTTCTAAGCTGAGGAACCAGCGCTATCCAAAGACATCTCCATAGTCATGTGGCCGGTATGACTAAACACCAAAGGCGCACGGAGCACTGTTACTTTCCCACCAAAGGTGATCCGCATTTTTTACCTGCTTTCGAACTGCTAGGTTGGCAGAAACTGGGAGAAGTAACGGGAGCTCACTCCGTTATGCGGTGCTAGGGATTCGAACTGCTGAACTGCCGACCTTCCGATCGACAAGCTCAGCGTCTTAGCCGCTGAGCCACCACATCCTAGAATCATTATGTTCCCACCAGTGGTGGATTCCTCCCGGTTCAGCCCGGTTCTCCCGAGCCAGTAGCGGTGACAATACGATGTCACCAAACCAGTTCCATGGACCAATGTAGTGCTGGACTTTTAGTTCACTAGATTGATAGGACTGTGACCAAAACGAGAAATTTTCAAAGCATCATTTCATAATCACGGTTCAGCAGGAAACGAACGACAGAAAGCTACACTGTGTAAAGCAACATTTTTCCTTGTTATGGGTGTGTGTCTGTGTGTGTAAAAAAAACACATGTTGCAAAGGAAGCCTATTTAATGGCCTTCATGCTGATAACCGAACAGAATTTGGGGGTCTAAGGTAGAGAAATCTGCCTTTAAAAAGGGGGGAGGGAATCAACAGATAATTTGCAAACGCTGCTAGCATTTCAGAAGAATATGACTTACAGCGATAAAACAAAGCATTCCCTTTTCTACTTTAATTATTTCCTCCCACCCAATTTCAAATTGCAAAGGTAATAGAATGTTTCTGTAATGATTGCCCTGTCAGAGAAGATTCTAGAAGAGAAAACGAATCTCACTTCAGACAAATTATGAAGTAAAATAAGGACCAAATATACAATAAAGTAAGAAAAAAAGGGGGGGCAGGAGGAGAGTGAGAGAGGTGTGGGGAATATGGATAACAAGAAAATCTCCCCTCCAGTTACTGAGATATGTCATCAGGTTTCTGCCTGAAGGGAGGGTGGCATTTACCACATTCTCTCCGTTAAATGACAGTTACTGGACTGAAATATCATTTGTTTGGGTTTTTTTTTTCAAGGCTTTCCTCCCCCTCCACGCACAATTTTTAATAAAATGAGAAGAACGGCATTAATAGAATAACAATGGATTTTTTTCCCCCTTCCTTTCCTTGTTTCCTTCGTTTTCTCATATAAAGAATTTGGAGCTTAATGAAGCATATCCTTGAAATGTATTTATTTTGATTTGTTATCGCACTGACACCACAGCTTAATTTGCTTCTCTTTTTTTGTGTGAAGATAAAGTGGAAATTTAAAGGGCAAGGGTTCTCTCCATAAGTCCCGGTCTGTTTGGCCATTTCTGGTTTCTGAAAAATAGTAACACTCCTCGTCTATTAGCTGGATTTGGCTAGTGCTTGACCCCAAATTAATATTGTTGGTAGCTGACTCTGGTTTTTAATAAATCCTGTTTTATTCCGATTGCCTTTGGCTTTTGCGTGATTTGTTGTTTTCTCGGAGGAGAGAAAGACTATCTTAGCTACATATCTAATAGTGAAGGAGCTTCCCCTAAATGGAAAGCGGTCTTTTAATTAAACGAATATATAAGATCATATTGTTCAATACACACAAATGGAGAATTATTAGGGTGTAAGAGTTAGTATCTATACCGAGTTGAAGACACAGGTTTAAATCTAGTCTTGGCCATGAAAGATTGGGCTGATAAATCAATATCTCGCTGTCTGAGCTACCTCAAAGAATTATTTTGCTGGGGATAAAATAAGAGCAGATTCTTATGCAAATTGTCTCGAGCTTCTGGAGAAAAGGCAGGATATAAATATAACCGACAAATAAATGTAATTCAGTTTTCCATAATTCGTCCTCTGGCCTCAGAGTAGATTAAACAAGTTCTGTGGTTTCTTTTACATTTCAAACTTTATTATTGCTGTTGCTACTACTTATGATGGTCGATTGCACAGCCAGCCAGATGTTTTGACTGGCATTTTTAATCACCTGTTTGAATCCTCCTCAAGGACCTGAGATACACAGTTGCTGTTTTTCTGAGGGTGTTAAAGTTACTATTTCAGGATGTAAGCTGTTCAAAAGTCAAGCTGCCCTTTGTAATTGACCGATGGTAATTTTGTCAATGCCAATGCTTTTTTTAAAAAATTTCTAATTTAATTTAATTTAATTTTAATTAATTAAACCCAAACCAAATAGGAACTAAAAGAAAAATGGATAACATTTCCCCCCTGTCCTAGAGGCATGCATGACACCAGTGGTGAAATCCAATTTTTTTTACTACCTGTTCTGTGGGAGTGGCTTGGTGGGCGTGGTTTATTGGTTCAATTTGGTTCAATTTGGTTTGGCTTGGTGGGTGTGGCAGGGGAAGGATATTGCAAAATCCCCATTCCTTCCCCACTCTGGAGCCAGCCAGAGGTGGTATTTGCCGGTTCTCTGAACTACTCAAAATTTCTGCTACCGGTTCTCCAGAACCTGTCAGAACCTGCTGGATTTCACCCCTGCACAGTACCTTAGAATTCCTAATATGTTCAACATCTCAACCCTGAGCTACAAGTATTCTTTTCTATCAATTCCTAAGCTCTCATCCACAAACTTGCCCATTTACACTGGCTCTCTACTAAAGAAACAAAATGAAAAACATTCTTCAGAACTTCAGAACTGCTCTTCTCGGCCTTCCAGAACTAAATTTATAATATTAGATTGGCTCCAACCCTACTATCTTTTTGTAAGGGCCTAAGTGGGCCCCAGTGGGAGAACAGCACAATGGAGGTTGGTGATTGAGTAATAACAGAATCCATTCTGCCCCTGCCCTCCCAGGAGTCGCCACGCAGCCCGCATTGGAGAAGGTAAGTGCAGGGCGCGCACAGAGGCTCGGGGAAAAATGGGCCTAGTGGAAATTTGGGAAGGCTGGAAACACGCCCGTTTCTGGCCTCCAAAGGGCCTCTGGAGCCTGGGGAGGCCATTTTCGTGCTCCCGGAGGCTCGAGGAAAGCCTCCAGAGCCCAGGGAGAGCAAAAATGACCCTTCTGCCATGGTGCAGGAGATCAAGTAGGCCACATCCACCCAGCAACCAGGCAGAGAATGTTATGGCTCTGGCCCCCGAGCCTGTCTTATCAGAGGAAGAAGACTCCGAAAGGGAAGGAGAGGAGTTGGCAAGGCCTCTCTCTCCAGGACCCTCCTCTCTGGCAATGCTTCCAGTGTCCTCTGAAGGCCAAGAGATAGGCCAGGAGCCAGGCACTTCTGAGCAGCCACAGCTGGACAGTGACGGGGATGAGGCTTGGCTGGACCCCCGATAGCGGTGCAGAGATAAGCACGCGCAACAAAGGAGGTGTGCCAGGGATTAAGCTGAGTCACTGGACCACATCCCACAGGGTATAAAAGAGGGTGTGGTGGCCAGTCAAGCCTTGTGATGAACAAAACTGAAAGCTACCACGCCATTCTGCATTGCTATATGCTTTGCTGGAATTAATTTGTGGACTGGACTTGATTACCCTGTAACTGTTGTAGATTTACTTTGATGCATGAAAGAGGAGAGAACCTCCCTTCATGAGTAAAGACTCTTGGCAGGCAGCCACTAGGTTGCTGCCAATTTCCGTTATCAAAAGGGAATTCTTGTCGGCTGGTTTGGTTTTTAACTCTTGGATGTCTGTTAGTCTGCGTGTGTGGGATGGGGACAGAACAGAGACCCCCTTGCTAAATTTTTTGAAGCCCACCCCTCTGTAGTCTGTATGTAATCCAGCAGCGTAAGAGTGTTGTATGCTGCCTAGACATGCAGGCGGGGCCACAGGAGAAGACAGTCCTAAAAGTTTGAGATTTCTCTTCTACTTTGTGAGGATATTTTTGTAGGCCTCCTCCTAAATTCTAGTCGCTAATTCCGCTGTCTTTCAGAGTTCTCTTTAAATCTGATATTCAGAAGCATTACACATGCTAGCAATGGCTTTCCTTCACAAAAGGAAACAAAGACCGGAGCACATCTATTTAGCTGTCACAGTGCAGCTATTACAGATTCAAGCCTCGGATCTATCCATCATCCAAATTTTAAAAGCCAGGAGAAGGAACCTGAACACAGAGAGAGAGAGAGAATACCTCTCCATTAAATCAGAACTCTTCAACTTCATCTTAATTATGAAAAGGTGACAGATACGATGTGGTTGAAAATGTAAGAAAGCTTTTGAGGGTGACAGATGGCCCCTTCAATCCCAACAGCAGAAAAGGAGAAGTCTTTTCCAACACTCCCTGTCAAAGGACTCTCGCTAATCTGCCGAGCTCTAATGAGACTGGCAGAGGATAAGGGAAAAATGCTATTTCTCTCTTCTCTCCACCATCACTTATCCCTTCATGAATATTAGGGCTGTGCCAATCTTCAAAAGGCCATTTCGTTCTGATGGAGACTCAAGGGAAACATTTTTTCAAAGCGGCTTCGAGAAACAACGCAGTCCCCCCCCCCATATTTCTGAGAGGGAAGCAAAGCACCCAAATTGCTTCACTTTGCTTCTCTCTTTTGAGGGTTACACAGCCAATAATCAGAGGGGTGGTTCTGTGCACGTACTATACATTTTCTTTCTGATTTTGGATTGGGCAGCACCAGGAGTTGGCAACCCGCAGCTCTGGAGCCGCATGTGGCTCTTTCAACCCTCTGCTGCGGCTCCTTGTCTCCGGTCTGTAAAAGGAAAAAGGATGCCCTGCTAGGAGGAGAGTCTATGGTGTGGGAACCAGACTTCCAGTCAGCAGAGGAAAAAGGACGCCATTCTAGGAGGAGACTCTATAGTGGGTGGAACCAGGCTTCTGGTCGACAGAGGAAAAAGGATGCCACATTAGGAGGAGAGTCCATTGTGGGGGAACCGAACTTCTGGTTAGCAGAGGAAAAAGGACACCACACTAGGAGGAGACTCTATGATGGGGGAACTGGATTTCTGGTCAGCTCCAGAATTGAACGGGGGGCTTCCGGTTAGGACCTTTGGGGCTCTTTGAGTGTTTAAGGTTGCTGACCACTGGGCCATCCTATATTTTTTGAAGGCCACTTCTAACCAGAAACAAGAGTTCATTAATAGCAATGTACTAGCCAAAGAACCCTTTTTATATATGTATGTGTGTCTTTGGGACAGTTTTCTTGGCAAGATTTCAGAAGTGGTTTTGTCCATTCTTCCTTCTTAGGGCTGAGAAAGAGAGTGATTAGTCCAAGGTCACCCAGGTGACTTGGTGCCTCAGGCAGGGCTAGAACTCCCAGTCTCCCAGTTTTTTAGACGGGTGACTTAACCATCAGGCCATCCAAAGAAGTAGCAATCTCGAAGCTAACCTAAAGTTTGGTAATTCCAAAGGTGCTTTTTCAAGAGGCAACTGGACTTTCTGTTTTTCTTCAAAGACTTCTTTAGAGTTGAAGAAGCTTCTTGGATGAGAAGCAAAACGTCTTTAAAGAAAAAAAAACAGAAAGTCCAGTTGCCTCTTGAAAAAGCACCTTTGGGACAACCATGATCTGGATGACTGAGAATCTCCATAGACATATAAACTTTGGTACCAAGTCTGGTCTACAATCTTTTTTTCCTGGAGACCGTGATACCTTTTAACAGGATCCTAAACTCACCTGGGTTCATAATACGCCAACTTTCTTTGCTAAATTGCATTGTTGATACACAACACAAGTACAATTCAGACATTGCAAACAGCAACCCCTTAGACAGAGGGAAGAGAGAAATGAATAAAAGACCACATTTATTCTGCACAGCCACCGTGTAACAATCTTGAAAATTGCTATGCTTCCACGGTGACAAGAACAGAATTATTTCAAATGAGACTCTGCAGTGAAGCTGCTGAATTTAAATTTTAGCCCCGTCTCATTCTCAAATGAGACTTGGATTCAAGAGTGTCTTGGATTCAATTGGAGATGAGTGGATCAGGTTAAATATAGCCTGGGACATTATTGTCTGTCAATGTCAACTCCTTCAAACAATAGAGATGGTGGGAAACACCCTATGGTGAGATCCAAATATGTAAAACAACAACAACAACAACAACAACAACAACAACTTATAGCCATCAATACCACAACAGCTTGAGAATAGATCTTGTTGTGGCCCGTCAGCGGCCTGTGCGGATTGTAGCTGATTCTGACAGTGAGGAGGCTGGTGTGGTGCTGCGCCAGCAGCCTATGCAGCTGGCACTCGAGTCAGACAATGAGGAGGCTGGAGAAGATGTGGTGCCAGAGGTGGGGATTCAGCCAGGGCTTTCAGAACCTCCAGAAGCTTCCACAAGTGAAGAGGAAGAAGAGGAGGAGCCTATTCTCAATGCACGGGCGCACAGAGCTGCCAAAAGGCAGGATGGCTCCTCAGGAGAAGGTCTCCTCGAGAGTAAGGCTTGGGGCTAATTGGCCACTCCCTTAGCCTATTTAAGGAGGAACGCCAACTGAAGCAATTTGCAGGGAACAACTTCGCTCACATACCTTCGTGTCTTGTCTTGCTTATCTTATCAGCTTCCTGCAAATTGCTTCTGGGCATTCTACCAACCACAGAAAGCTTTCAGTATTATTCTTTGAATTCGTGGCAGCTGTTAATGCAGCTGAACAGATCTAAAACAAGTAGTCCTTGACTTGCAACCATTCATTTAGTGACCGTTTGAAGTTACCACAGCTCTGGAAAAAAGGTGACTTATGGCTGTTTTTCACACTTACGACCATGGAGGCATTCCATGGTCATGTGATCAAAACTGGGACGCAGCTTGATGTTTGCAGTGTCCTGGGGTCATGTGATCACGTTCTGACAAGCAAAGCCAATGGGGAAGCCAGATTCCCTTAACAATTGTGTTACTAACAACTGGAGGGATTCACTCAGTAACCGTGACAAGAAAGGTATAAAATGGAACAAAACTCAATTAACAATTGTCTCGCTTTACAATGGAAATATTAGAGTCAGTTGTGGTTGTACCTTGAGAGCTACCCTGTACTACCAAAGCAGTAGTGGGATTCACTTACTTTCACTACCAGTTCGGAACTGTGAGCGCGCATATACGTGTGCTTGCTTCGCTCATGCGTGGCGCTTCTGTGCATGCACAGAACCTTCTTCACATGCGTAGAGCGTCTGTGATGACATCACAGGTGGGTGGGTGGAGCCTCCCACCACCGCCACTACCTGTTTGCCCACCAGTGTACCAAGGCTAGAAATTTCAGTCTGGAACCTCACCCAGGACAAGCAAGCTATAAAAGGTAATCACCCACCGACTGCTAGGAAGAACCTATGGCAGGGATGGCTAACCTTTTTGCCGTCGCGTGCCAAAAGCTGGGGGAGGGCGGGGTAGTCACACATGTGTGTGCCCACACCCATAATTCTATGCGCCCTGCCCCACGCATGCGTGAGTGTGCAACCCCCCCATGTTCCCCCCGCTTTTGACATGTGATAGCGCAGTGGGCCCAGTAGGCCCATTTTTTGCCCTCCCCAGGCTCCAGAGGCTTTCTAGGAGCCTGGGGAGGGCAAAAACAGCCTTCCTCACTCCCAACCCCTGGAGGCCGGAAGCAGCCTGTTTGCTGACTTCCAGTGGGCCCAGAAGGCCCAAAAATCAGTTGTCCAGCACACACAAGTGTGCTGGAGCTAAGCTAGGGCAACGCTTGCATGCCCATCAATATGGCTCGGCGTGCCAGCTGTGGCACGCGTGCCATAGGTTCGCCATCACGGGCCTATGGAAAATCTGAAGGTCAAATCAAAGGGGGTTTGTAGAAGTATCTTTGAGGGCCATTCAAAAGCTACTATTGGCATTGTTGTTTTAGGGCAGGGGGGTCAAATTCAAGGCCTCATCTGGCCTACAGGGCTGCCCCGGAAACAACAAAGGATCAGCCCGCCTTGCCTCTGCCAGCAAAAACAGACAGGGGGAGGACCACGTGCGGCCCTCCCCAGCTCTATATTTGGCTGTGACGGCTTTTTGCAACCCTCTGCCACTGAAAACAGAGCTTGCGGGGGCCATGCGTTGCCCTCCCAAGCTCCGTTTTGACTGGAAGAGTGCTTGGGCCACCACAGGTGCCCCGGAAACAAGTGATGTCGTGCTGGCCACACCCACCCTGGCCACGCCCACCTGGCCCCGCAAGATCAAACACATCCCTGATGTGGCCCTCAAATCAAATTAAAAATGAAATCAAGTTTGACACCCCTGTTTTAGGGGCTAAATCCACCCACCAAATGAATATGAAGGTCAAAGTTCAAGAATCATCCTTATTCCTGCACATATTCGTATGGTAATACGTTCCATCCGTGTTACATTTTTTTTCAAAAAAAAAAAAGAAAGAAAGAAAGGAAATTTGCATAACTTGTTCCATACTCCCCTTTGCTTGTTTAGCATAATATAATGCTAGCTGATTTACGCAATTATTCCGGTGTCTTTATTTACATTTATATGTGACTTTCCACCATAATAAATAGGTGCGCCGCTTCTTAAAACAGTCATGGACTTCATGATTATAGTTATCTATGCCGCAACGGACTTCTTTTGAGTAAATCATGTCATTTCCCTTTAGGAAAAGAAAAGAAAAAAAATAAATTTGGGTTCCTTTCGCATCCTTCACTGGGAAATGGTGGGCTCGCTAAGAATTTGCCATAACTGCCTAGAAATCTCTATCGTCCATTGTTTATTCATTCGTTTTGAAATGTGTACCATTGCTTTGATCTATCACTGATTTCCCTCCCCTCTAACTAGTGTACTAGAGAAATGTGAAGCTAGATACCCAGTGATGTTCATTTGAATAAATGAGCACCATTTTTTTCCCCCACCAGAAATGCCCTCCAAGACATATGACGGATGCCATATTAACATATAACATTACTCACAGGCTCTTCTGAGGGAAAACACTATTTGCCATCTGAGGAGGCCTTTTATCCCGACTTTCCAGCCCTGAATTTGAATTAAATGTCGTCCCCAGAGAGCATTCAGCTCATCCTTAAACTTAAACCATGGATCGTCACATTTAAGGCCCGGTGTGCTAAATAAAGAATCCAGAATCCGAACATTGGTAATGCTGCGTGCAACTACGCAAAGGCGGGTGACATTTTCTATTTTTCCTGTCACCAAGGTCAGCCAACCTGCTTTCCTCATATTAAAAAACAAACAAACAAACAAACCGGGGTGATTGATTCTTCGGAGTTCAGTCTACACAAATGAAGTCCATTAAATATAATTTACCGCCTTGATGTTTATGCTCTCAGGACTTGCTTGCTAGAAAATCAAAGCTAAATGGCATTTTTCATCAGGATTTCGCCTTAATAATGCCCGTTTTCCCCCTTCCTTCCTTCCTTCCTTCCTTCCTTCCTTCCTTCCTTCCTTCCTTCCTTCCTTCCTTCCTTCTTTCTTTCTTTCTTTCTTTCTTTCTTCCTTTTTTTGTTTCTTTTTGCTAGATGCACTTGATATACGTTGGTGTTTTGTTACCATCGTGGCACTGCGAACTTCATCAAACTTTGACAGTAACTCTTCATCTTAATAAGACAAAAACAAAGGGGCTGGATATTCATCCTGACAGACATTTATAGCATAACTTTGATTTATTTGGGATTATTCTCCACCCGCCACTCCGCTTGCCCAGAGAGAAAACGTATTTGATTTAAGAAGATGGAAAACACAACAAAATAGTTACAATCCATCAGAGTTTTCTCCTTTTACAAGGGATCAAATCTCATCTTTTCCTTGTGGTTAATCACACTAGAGTAAACCCTGGTCCAGGTTACAGGTAGTCCTCAATTTACGATCACAACTGAGCCCCAAATTTCTGAGACATTTGTTCAGTGAATTTTGTCCCATTTTATGATCTTTCTTGCCTCAGTTGTAAGTTGTAAGTTGATAAATTACTAACCCAGTTGTGAAGTGAATTGGGCTTCCCCATTGACTTTGCTTGTCAAAAGATTGCAAAAAGTGATCACATGACCTTGGGATACAGCAACGGTCATAGGTATGAGTCCGTTGCCAAGCATCTGAATTTTGATCACATGATCACGGGGACACTAGAAAGGTCAGAACTGTGAAAAACGGTCATAAGTCACTTTTTTTTTCAGTGGGATTGAAACTTTGAACTGTCACTAAAAAACTGAATTACCTGTATTTAAATTTTGTTTTTCTAAAGACTTTTTCCTCCTCAAGCAAAGGACACATTCACATTTGTATGTGAATACAAATAAACTAACAAAATAAAATAAATAAGGGATGCAGTGGCTCAGTGGCTAAGACGCTGAGCTTGTTGATCAAAAGATTTGCAGTTCAGCAATTCAAATCCCTAACGCCGCATAATGGAGTGAGCTCCCGTTACTTATCCCAGTTTCTGCCAACCTAGCAGTTCGAAAACACGTATAAAATGCAAGTAGAAAAAATAGGGACCACCTTTGGTGGGAAGGTAACAGCGTTCCATGCGCCTTTGGCGTTTAGTCATGCCGGCCACATGACCATAGAGACATATTCAGACAGTGCTGGCTCTTCAGCCTTGAAACGGAGATGAGCACCGCCCCCTAGAGTCAGGAACGACTAGCAGATATGTGTGAGGGGAACCTTTATCTTTACAAATAAACAGAATTGTTGTTTAGTTGACTCTACAACCAAAGAGATGATGCTGGGAAGAAATCACATTACAATAATTGTAAGTGTCCAACACAACATATAATAATGTTGCCTTACTTCTAATTATAGCTAACTTCACCGAGGAAACCATCCATCAGTTCTTATTAAAGTCTACCCAATGTCACTGGCAGGATAGTTATCCTGTTAGACAAAAATGACAAATTTTAATGAGTTTTATCTTCTACATAGTACATTATCACTACGGGAGCATTGGTTACCTCTTTCCCCACCCCTAACTGTGCCAAGGGCTGTGAATGTTATCCCCTTGAAACTAAATGCATGATAAATCTGGAAGATGGCATACAAGCTGGCCTCGGGAAGATATTGGACAGACACATTCAAGTTATTAGGCAGATTAAAAATATAATAAATCAGGAAGAGGAACCTCTCTCTCTTAATTTGGTACAGCTTCAAGCTGCCTTTTGCTCTGTGAGGAAAAAAAATAAAATAAAATAAAAGTGCCAGGCTTCGGTAGACGATAGGAATTTGTATTTTTATATAACTTCTCTCATTCAATTTGAGTAAGGGCGTTGCTTTGAACTTGTTCCAAAGGAGGAAAAGAGGATTGAATAGAGGTGGCCCTTGACTGACAACCATTTATTTAGTGACAAGTCAAAGTTACAACATGGAAAAAAAGTACCTTATGTACTGGTCCTTGTACTGATGCCCATCATATCATCCCCATCATAGTCATGTGATCAAAAGATGGATGCTTGGCAACCAATATGCATTTATGAAAGTTATAGGATAATCCTGAGATCACCATTTGTGGTCTTCCCAGCTGGATTCTGTCCATTGGGAGAAGCCAGATTTGTTTAACAATCACATGATTGTTTCAACTACGGTGGAAAAGGCTGTAAAATCAGATATGACTCACTGAGCAACGTAAATTCTGGTTTCAGTTGGTCGTAAGTTGAGGGCTACCTGTAAATTCTCACTGAGGAGGGCTTGTGAATGGTTCAATGAAAGGTTTGGTTTGAATAGCTTGTTCAATCCCCTATCCAAGGATGCTTTGGCTTCCAATGTTTGAGGAATCAGTAGTGGACAGTTAGAACAATTAATCAGTGGAACAACTTGCCTCCAGAAGTTGTGAATGCTCCAACACTGGAAGTTTTTAAGAAGATGTTGGATAACCATTTGTCTGAAGTGGTGTAGGGCTTCCTGCCTAAGGAAGGGGTTGGACTAGAAGACCTCCAAAGTCCCTTCCAACTCAACTCACTCAACTCACTCAACTCAACTCAACTCAACTCAACTCAACTCAACTCAACCCCTCTCCTCTCCTCTCCTCCCCTCCCCTCCCCTATTCTATTCTATCCTATCCTATCCTATCCTATCCTATCCTATCCTATCCTATCCT